>PTEX01000351.1:408161-497696 GCA_003342815.1 Eudromia elegans | reverse complement strand
CCGAGCGTTCCGGTGTGAAAGGCCGTTGCGCTGGCGGAGCAGCAWGCGGCGGGGAGGGGGAGGTGCCGTGTGAGTAACAGGCTGCTCCCCCATTCCTGCCGTGCGGGGGAGGCTTGACCCSTTAGTCACACCCGGACGAGAAGGGCACCGGGCAAAAAGCTGCCCAGCCTCTATTGAGCAAGAAATTAAAGTGTAATTGAGCTGTTAGTCATAATGTGTTTCACTGTAACCAGGTGGATACAAATGTGCCAGGGTTGCTCTTGTTTCTAAGGAAAACAACTCGGTAAGACTGTTCAGYGAAGCCTTTGGAGATGACACCTGTAAAGAAAATACAGTTTTGGAAAAAAATACTAAATYCTTCCTTTCTAAGTCACAGAATCCCAGACTGGCTGAGGTTGGCAGGGACCCCTAGAGATCATCCAGTCCAACCTCCTGCTCCAGCAGGGACCTGTGGAGCACGGGGCACAGGGTGACATCCAGGTGGGTCTGGAAGATCTCCAGAGAAGGAGACTCCACAGCCTCTCTGGGCAGCCTGTGCCAGGGCTCCGTCACCCTCACAGGGAAGAAGTTCTTCCTCACGTGGACATGGAAGGTGGAAAGTCCTGCCAAAGGAATCTGGCTTCTGTGATCACATCCCATAGTCTGCAATCTAATAAGCCGATCATACCTGGGGCTAYTTAAGCCCAAGGTGGTGTCTTGTGCCTGCTGTGTCCTCGTGCACACATAACCACAAGGTTTCATGTGTTATTACCAACAAACAGCAGTTTGGATATATCCTGGACGGGCCCGCTGCCTTTTCACTTGCTTCCCTCACACCTTTCCRGCTTGTGGGACCTCTCTGTCAACACATGCTCGCTGTTAAACCTGGAAGGGTCTAAACTATTGGGGAAACAAGGAAATGACAACACTGCTGATTAAAGAGGAGCCAGCAGGGGGGACGCCCGGTGAGGAGGGTTCCCGCAGACCCGTTTCCCAGCCCGGAGCTCTTCCCGTCCTCTCCCAGACTCGTCCGGACGGCAGTGACGTCACTCCGCATCCCCTCCGACCCCGGCGCCGCCAGGGCAGCCCTGCCTCTGCAGTGACGTCATCGGTGCCCTTCCGCGTCACCRCCCCCTCCGCCAGCGTCACCTTGACTCAGCAAACACGCCGGCGCGGCGGGCAAGCTGGGGCGGGGCCTCAGAGAGGGGCGGGGCAGCTCGGGGGCGGGGCCCGCAAGGGTCCTCGGGGCGTGGGGGAGCGCGCGGCGGCGTGGTGACGTCAGACGCTGTGCGGGGGGGCGTGGCGGTGGCGCAGGACGGTGACGGCGGAGTAGGACGGTGGCGTCCGGTGGCTCCGGTGCGGCCATGGCGCAGCGCTACCTGCTGCTGGCGCGCGGCGGGCGGCGCCGCGGCCTCCCCGGGCTGCTGCTGCAGCAGCTGCTGGTCTGCGGGCGCGGCCCGCCGCGCGCCCGGCCCTGCCTGGCGCAGGTGAGAGGCCGCGCGGGCCCCGCGGCCGTTGGGCCCCGTCTTTAGCGGGGAGAGGAGTGTTACCATGGCGAGGCGCGAGGCGCCCCCGCCCCGCCGCGGCGGTGGTGGCCCCCGGTGGARCGGGGGGGTTGGGGCCTCGCGCGAGTCAGGGCCTCCCCTTCCGGGTGGCTCCAGCGGGGGGGCCAGGCGGCGCCGGGGAGTAGCGCTGGAGCGGGGAGGGACAGTCGTGCCCAGCTCCGTGATGGGACAGCCAGAGTGGCACCCGCCTCACCCTCGTCACCTCACGGCGGGTGACAGGGGCCTGTGCGGCCGGGTGGGAGCCGCCACCTGGGCAGGTGCAGGGTCTRCTTGGAGGAGTTCCTTGGTTACAATGCAGAGCGGTTGTACTTTGCTGCTTATGGAGATTATTGCTCGGATAGTAAATAACCGTGAGATATGTGTGTTGAAGGACATCTGTAGCTTAGAAAAGTTAGACGTGTTGAATGACTCTGTGTTAGAGGAAAAAAAAGTACATTTATTTGCTCAGTGCTCCTTTGCAGACGTTTTCATTCCTTAATAAGAAAGGGACCAAAGAATTATTTTCCAGTAGGTGGCCCAAAGCAGCCGCTTTGTTACTGAAGCATCCAGTGAGACCATGTTTTTGCTGGCTTTCCTTCTTGCTTAGGCAGTAGGTGTGTTAGATCAGCTAAGGCATTGCCCCTGCCAGCCAAGCTATTTGTGAGAATCAGTGTGATCCGTTCTCATGCTGGTGACTTAAACATTAAAAAGAAAAACAAATCGTGCACAGAATTCTCGCTGATGTATTTCTGACTTGTGGAGTGCTATGCAGAAAAGATAATGTGTTTTCCAGATAATGTGTTGACTCAGCTAGATCTGTAGATAGTTTAAAAAGGAAGGCTGTCCAGCCTTAGTGAGGTGACCTACAAAACATGCCATAAATTCAGCCGTTCTCTTCTAAAATTAATAATATCCTTGCATCTCTGCATGTTATCTTGATAGGCAGCCAAACATTTCTTTCTCTTAAAATCAAGGATTTGTAGGGCAGCTCAGGATAAACCAGTTCTGTTGGTTAGGTTAGCCCTGTGACTTTTTTTTTAATCTGTTTATCCTGTAGCAGACTAATGGTATGGAGGACAGTATCATTGGACATGGCTTTGGTTTTTCATCTGTTGCTTCTTTTACTGCCTCCTAGCACTTGAGCTGTGTATAGCTCTCTGCTTATATATGCATCTATTTCTGATTTTTTTTTTTTTTTTGTCTTCACCGATTCATCCCACTTCTCCTACAACAGATCTCTTCCAGGAATGCACTTGCAATTGTGCTTGCTGGGTGTTGTGGTTTATTGGAGTTAGTAGCTCTAGGGTAGATGAGGCATTCTCCAGGCTGTCTGCACCTGGCATGCTTTATCTGATCAGTAAAATATCCTCTTGAATTTCAAGTGCCCAGCTTGATTCAAAGACYTACAATAGCACAAAACAACAGCTTAAGAATTGTTTATACCTCAGTCTATAGGAAAAGCAAGCGTTGAAGCCCATTTTGGGCATTTCTCTTGGTTCCAGCAGGTGGAACTAGATCACCCCTCACAAGAAAGTCTCATCTGTGTTCTCCTTTAGCAAGATGGGAGGAGAAGCTCCCAGGCAGGAAGCTTGAGGAGAGTTAATATCCAACCTGCAATATGCGAGCATTCCTCACGTGCTCTTAGCGTGGTGCCTGGTATCCTGCAAGCTTGTTCAGTGAGCAAGAATAAAGGATTTGTCTGCAGCCATTCTGATTTGAATGAATCCCAGGTGGATGTTTGCTGTCATGCAGGGGTGCCGTGAGTCACGCTCCCAGGACCGTAACTCATCCTGACTCTAGGACCTGCTGCCATTGTCTTTACAGATGCCCTGCCTCTCCAGATAGGTTGATCCTGATCAAAAGAAACAGAAGGAAACTGAGTGCTCCCTTGGGGCAAAGAAAATAGATGCATAAATATGATGAGTTTAATTGGAAAACATTTTCTAAAAAGTGTGGAAAACTCAGGAAGCATATAAATTCTTGTCTTTAAATCTTAAATACATGTACTTTTTCTCTGGAAGAAAGTGATTTTTTTCTCTGTAAAGAACTTGTAATTCACTATATTTTAAAGTATTCTGTTAGAATATAAAAATTTATTTCCTTTGTTGTTATTAAATAGCAAATAGTTGTAATCAACTTGTCTGGGTTCAAAGTATGATATATTTTTTTTTTTTTAAATGGATATCAGCCTGCATGGAGATCTAGGTCTTCCATTTGAAGTGATGCTTTCATGTGATTTCTTAGCTATGCGTAAGCATTGTTTGACATTCCCCCTTCTGTTGGTTTCCAGCAGATCTTTCATAAATAGAAATAAATTTATTAATTATTCATTTGAGAAAAGTCACAGTTCTTTTACAAAGTATCCTATAGTGTAAACCTGGGAACAGCTACTATTTTTCTCTTTGATAGATCTCTACTCTTAGTGAATATTTAGTAAAATAACACTTTCTCATTCTGGAAATGATCCATTTAATATTTTCCCCACAATTTTATTTTTTTCTTGCCCATTTTTTGTTGAAATGTGATGGAATGAAGAATATTACAACGGACTTTGTAATATCTGTCTTGTAGTAGTTCAACACTCTCAGAATTGTTTATAATTTTTAAAAATTATTATTATTTTATCTTTCAGCTCCGTGAAAAAGTTACCCCTGTCGCTACTGCTGACAGAAGTACTGTCTTGGCAAGTGTAATTGCTGCTTGCAGAAGGCTGTTCTGCCAGCCCCCCAAAGGTGACTCTAACTTTGCTTGCTGAAATGAAGCAGTGTTGAGCTGCATTTAAATACYGTTTGGGTTTATTGTTTTATGGTCAGTAATTTCTATAGTTATCAGTCATTAACCTTAAAATGGGGCATTGATTTATGGTATTTCTAGAAACTGTTAAAGATGGGTAACTGCAGTTTGCTTCGCTTTATGCAGTACAATAAACTAAGTTTGTCTCTGATTTAAAGGACAACTTGATATTAGGTAATTAAACAAGTCTTATTTTTGTCAAGAATGATAGACTTATTTATGGGAACCTTGTATAGCTTTTCAGCTAGAAGGCAAGAGCATTTTTGTAGTTTACGTGTTGCTGCCTTCTTTGCTGCTGTACACAGTCAGCTTGTGATCACTAAAGTGTAATGATAGAATTATAAACTAATAATGAGCTTTTTATCTGTTCCTTAATAGGATTTGAGAAATATTTTCCCAATGGGAAGAAAGCAAATGGAACTAAAGGTTCAGCTGCAGAAACAAAAGGTACAAAAAACCTGCTTGATTCCAATTCTTTCCTTATGATGTGCATTCATTAAATTTTCTGCAAAGTCCTGTGAGCTTGTGAGGTGGGGTTTTTTTGTTGTTGTTTTCTTGGGTTTTTTTGTTTGTTTTTTGCCATCTTCATGGGAGCTGTACCAGATTAGTTTAAGATACCAAATTTCTTTTATAACATTTTTTCTTTTATATATTATATGTACTTTGCTTTATGTTCCTATTGAACTACTGTCCATAATTTCTTTTGTCACTGTAGTCATGTATTTAGATTATTTTCTACAGGTACAGTTTTCACCTTTTCCTAGCACAAACTAAAATACCCTTTCTTGGTGTAGTTAGTAACCAGAATTGACATTTGGGGTGAGTAGTTACCATTTCTGGACAGCTAGAACCAGCCATGTAGCATGTTGCTTGAAAGGGGACATAGGGCACCCTCCAGGGCTGCCACTACTTCCTTTGAAGAAAGGAGAGAGGAGCAAGAGAAGAAAAATTGGTAGTAGCAGCCATTATCTCACACCAGAAATCTATATAACTTCTCTTCCAGAGAAAAGGAGAAACTGCAAGCCTGGGAGCTCGTGTGAGAGTAGGAATAGGAAGAACACTTTCCTTTTGGCTTTGTATGGTAAAATGTAAAGTGATGCAGCAGTACCCAAACTAATCCTGTAGGAGCAAGGGTGGGTACTGGAAAAAGTGTGTGCTACTGTTATGCTCCGTCCTGTAGTCTTGAATAAGTCTTGAATTTGCCTTGCCACATAACATTACGATGTGCCATGCAGACCCCCCTTGAGTAGGGGCTGATGATGATGGTGAACTCCTCAGCCCTATGAGGCTGATCATACACTAGTATGATATGACTAGTATCATATACTARTTCATTTTTTCAGATTGGTTCTTGAAAATGGCTGTGAAATAAAAATTAACATGAGGTCGGCATAAGATGTAGAAAAAAAAAGAAAAAGTATGAAAAGGTGTTAGTAATTAAAATAATAATTTATAATCTAYTTGTCTTTTGCTAGAAGCAAATCAGACCAGTACACGACAGCCTTCTGGGAGTAGCAGTGGAGGAGGTGGCAGCGGCGGAAAAAAAGGTGGCAAGAAAGAAGACACTAACTGGTGGACCAGGTTACAGAAGGTCTTGCCTTTAAAAAAATCCTTCTTTGTAGCAAATATTTTCTCCTCATGAAATCATATCCAACTTTTTTGCTATCTAGGGTCATGTTTGATGACCCTAGTTTCTCCTTTAGCAAACTGGTGAGGCGAATCACCAGATATTTTGTGGCCAACTGTCTCTAGGTGGCTCCCCGCTTGATTTCTTAGTCAAATCAAATCTCTTGACCATAATTTCACAGGCACCTAACCCTTCATTGGCTGACAGAGGAGCCTTAATAAATGCAAGAATCCTAATAAAATTTTAAGGTATAGGAATATGGTTGCTAGTAGTATTCTTTTAGCAAAGCCTTAAAGGCTTCATATTTTGTCTCAGTATGTCATTTTGAAAAATTCTGCTTTCCCCACAGTGCTTAATGAAATACAGAATGCTAACATATCTAACCTTAATGGAATAAATGGATAAGTTTGTTATTCTTCTGTTTTTCYTCCCAATTTCTCCCTGCTATTGTTAACTGTAACATGAGGATTATCATGGCTAATACTGTCCGTATTTTTTTTGTCCCTCATTTCTAAGTGATTGTTTCCTYACTTATTTTTGTAGATCTTCCATGTAGTTCTGATAGGCAGAGAAACTCATTCTAAAACAGAGAAGAAAGTACTGAACAGAGATAATTGTTATGTTCCTGTCTCTTAGGGTGACATTCCATGGGATGTCAAGGAGTTCCGCATGTACATTGTGGGAAGCTCATTTTTCTGGACCATGGTTGTATACTACTTCTTCTTCAGGGTCCCTGGGAGAGAAATCACCTGGAAAGACTTTGTCAATAACTACCTTTCTAAAGGAATGGTGAGTAGTCAGGAATCAGGATAAAAAATCAGGACACTGAAAATGACATTAGCTTTTTCCTTGCTCTTTTCTACCTTTTCCATTACACAAGTATTTGCATAACTGTGGCTGAGCACTAGCTCAAGACTAGCATTTTTAAGAGAGAGAAATGGTGACTAGCTCTAGTCTAAATCAGTTCTCTTATCTGATGCCCTGAATGGTGGTTCAGAAGAGAAGGGAATGGACAGATTACTCAGTATAAAATATTTCCTAACTTTAAACCCTGCCYGTTTCCCTCCTTCTCCCTGCCTTTTAATGGTTTCGTTATTTAAACCAGCTTTGAGTGGGGTTTGAGTGGCAGTGCTTATGGAAAGGTAGAAATAGAGAATGAGACAGTCTCTTCTGGGTCAGTAAATTGGCTTAGCTATAGTAATAGTCTCCTTTGTTTTTACTCTTTTATTTCCTATTTTTCCTTTGCATAGAGACACTGCTGGAATTGCAATCACTTTTATCTACAGTATCCTATCTCTCTGTTTAACTTGGCAGCTCTCTGTACCTGGAGTAGATAAGTCAGTGATGCTCCCAAGTTCAGAGATCTGAATGTTTTACACAGGCCTTTCCCACTTCAGGGGCCAACAGCTCTTTGCCCATTACCTCCATCTCTTCAGCTTCTCTTGTAGGTTTGGAAAATGTGGACTTGCTTCCTTGTTTAAGTTCCTCTCGCTTCCTGCCCTCCCCTTTTATAAGCTGCTGGATAGGTTGCTTCCTGCCTTTCATGATCTTAGTTGTCTGTGCAGAGCTGCTGTGTTTGCATCTCCCCTGCTGCCTGGACTGTTTGCCTTGCAGTCCTGTCCTTACTYGTGGCTGTATGTATCTTGCCAGGAGAACTTGCTGGTTATCTGTGTCATGGAACAGTAAGACTAGCTCAGCAGAGAAAGCTGTGTGACTGTTACAGTGAACGAAACCTGAACCTGTGTTGTGGAAAAGAATTATGAAAGTGGCTTTTTGCACAAAGCCAGGAACTGTCCCTTGGGCCTCCGTAAGATATAGCCTGGATATGGAGATAAGTGAAATACATAGCTGTCAAAAGCTGTCTTGTCCTACTGGCAAGTTAAAGTGACAAAGGCATCAGCACTACTAGGGTTATGCACGCTGCAAAACTGATTTGGGGTGACTTTACTTGAAGCCAGATGAGATCTAAAGCAGCTTCTTAACTTGTATTTTGCTTCAATTTTACTGGAATTGGAATAGAACTTATATTGTAAGCTCAGAGAACTTTTAGTAGCCTGGYTACGTTTGGAGCCCAACTTGTAGATCGTTGCTAGTTGTAAGTTCTTTAGGGATGCTGAAATCGGTTAGTGCATGGAAAAAGGAAGAAGAAATGGAAGTAAGATGTCCTGTTCTCTATTMACTGGCTTTGGCAAGCTTTACATGACTTCTGAAGAAATACTGTCCAATTTAAGAAGCTACCCATTTGAAGCTTTTTTTTTTAAAAAAAAAAAGCCAGTATGTATCTTGAACTTGCAGTTTTGCTCTTGATTTTAGTTTACATGATCTCTGTTTCAATAACCATTTTTTTTWAATTTAATTGATAGTACTGTGTTTTATATGGTAGCACAGGAAAGTTTTTTTTTATAGGAAAAACAATTATAAAAGTAAAATTAAGTTTTCTGTGCTTCTGATTTTATTCTTAGTTTGGAAACCCTTACAAGTGTTTGAGGTCACATGGTCTGTTGCTTTTGATGTGTGACCATTGAAATAGCTATGTTCTGGTTCAAATATTTCACCCTACCTGTRACTTGATCTGATGGAGGTGTGGGACAGAATAGGTGGTGTGTGGTCCTCTATTATTGTTTGTACTTTGAGGATGGAAGTGACTTAAAAAATAAATTWAAAAAAAAAGTCATCTGTTTCTTCTAATATCTGGTCACATACCTGATTCCTGCTTTCTGGAATTCATGGAAGTGAACTGTAATAGATATTAGTTTGAAACTTCTTGGGGTTACATATATCTGAAAACATTCAGATTAGAGAGACAGAACTCTTTTATCTGTGTTTTTATGAAGAATAAATGTTGATGCTTTGCCTACTGGCAAACTTGTAGATTGTGGAGCCATCCTGACCTTCAACATGACTTTTTTTTTCTTCTTTCTGGAAAGCAGAAGAATGCATCTTTCTGGAAAGCTCTCACGGGGGTGCCTAGATAAAGCTAGCTGTGATGGGTGAGCTCTGTGCTTGAGCGCATCACAACTTCTTTTTCTTCCCACAGGTGGACAGGCTTGAAGTGGTAAACAAGCGCTTTGTTCGAGTGATTTTTGTTCCAGGAAAATCTCCTCACGACTGGGTAAACGTTTGCTTTTAGTACATGAGACATTAAAAACATCAAAGATGATTCTTTATYTGAAGTTTGATGCAGAAAACTTGGYCTAGGAGCATTAGTAGCTTCTTAATCTGAAGTATTTTGAGTATTTTGTTACATTATTTAACATAGTATGGTTGTCATTTTACTGTGTTGATCATGTTTTGTCCTACAGGTGTCCAAAACCAATGGCCTATTAACAAAACCAATGYACAATTGTAACCACTAGTTCCTTTCCAGTGACATGGTCTTAAAGGAAATACAGAACCTTCAGAAATTATTCTTCTTCTGATCTGTGTTTCTGTAATTACTCTTTTCCATTTAATCAAAAAAACCTCCAGAAATATAAGGGGRAAAAGTATAACTGGCTAGGATACTTTTTTGTTTTCAAGTAACTTTGTTTCCATTTAATTCTATTGTTCTTTAAGCTTAAAGTGCCCATTCTTTTTTTTTTTGCGAGGAAAATTGGTATGTGTTTCAGGGAATTCTCTTTCCCAATAACACAGTGAGAAACAGGACTGATGCAGGCTAAAGTTCTCCAAAGAATAGTACTTGAAGGCAAGTAAGTTTTATTTGAAAAGAAATGAAAAAGACTCATGTAYGTAAATGTGAAAACTATTTTGGATGTAGTCTCTGGCAGTTTCAGTCCTGTTTAATACATAGGTAGCTAATCTTTCTTCTGAGTGCTTGCTTACCAGGTTTCACATTTTGGAAAAACTTTACTTAGTTGCTGCTTTCCAGGTGGTGTTTTCTTTTTGCTTTTTTTTTCCCCCCTTTGTTACTAACTTGATTAAACAAAGTCTGCAGGTCACTCCAGGGTAAAGTGAAGTTTGCAGCAGTTACTTCATCAGAGGATTTCAGTGAGGTTTGCTCTTCAGACATACTTATATTCCCACTCTTTAGCCTACATACCATCAGCTGCTTTGGTTTCTCAATAAGCTAATATTTAGAACCACTTTTTTTTTTTTTTTTTCCTTTTATTGGGATAGATGGGGACAAGTCAGGCAGGTCAGTGTGCAAAGAGGAAAATGTTCTTAAAAAAGCCCCACTGTCAGCACTGTTTCAAAGCAATGTCTCAATTTATTCATTTTTTTCCTAATTTGGAAATAAATGATGAAAGTGCATGCTGTCCTTTGGGAAGGTAACTGTCTCTGTAAAGGTAATGTAGTCTTCAGGAGTTACAGTTGCCTTTCTTATCTGAAAGATTGAGATCTTCAGGTGAAACMGCTATGAGTGCTGTTTGCTGATTCATTGCTCTGTTGCTGTCACTGCTAGCTCCCTTCTGAATATCTGCTTACCTACCCTCCTTCCACTTGTCTCTGGAAAAATGTCAGAGTTTCAATCTATTTTAAGTGCACAAAAACTTTTAGGGCTACTATTTCTACAGAAACCATAACAGACGCACAATGTATTCTGGAAAATAAATCTTACATTTWTTAGGTGTATCTTATGAGGCAACTTAAGACTCTAATTGATGTAAATTCTGCTGCTTTTGTCTGAATCTATTCTGAGAATCACTTGCGTATATGTTAGAAGTTAGCTTGTAATAAAACTGGCGTAAAATGAGGCACTTTATGATGAACTTTGCTTTTTTTTAGCAGTATGTCTGGTTTAATATCGGTAGTGTGGATACTTTTGAACGGAATCTTGAAACTGTGCAGCAGGATCTGGGCATAGAAGTGGAGAACAGATTACCTGTAGTCTACTCAACAGAAAGTGATGGGTAAGAAGCTGTTTAAAACCAGGAATCTTGATGAGAAATGGTCTTCCTTCCACTAGGTAACTGGAGCTGAGACATGCACACATGTTGTATTACACTAGGTGGCACTATTATCGGAATGCTGAGCATTTTGTTTTTTATCCTTGAATGTTAATTGTAGTAGGACCAATTCAGTACTCTATCTCTGTAAAAAAAAAAAAAAAAAAATCTTCTTTAAATATAGCTTTTTATTACATATATCCTTACATGCACAATTTGATCCTTCCCCCAGATGGTTTGTAACAGAGCCAGAGTCAACATGGCAGAGAAGTCAAGCTGCAGAGCTGGCACTATCCACATAGAGTTTGAGTGGACAAAATATAGAACTGTAGCCTGTTGACTGAGGTCTAGCAGGCAGCAGTTCCTGCCCACACGCTCTGCAGAGGTCTGATTACCTGGTCTTGCAAATGGCAAGATATTGGTGATTAAATAAATCATGCTGTCCTGCCTGTTATCGGGAGCTAGAAGATGTGTCATGCTTTTAATCTTCAAATTAGTTAAGAAAAATAGTGATAACTCCTATTTTATGGCAATTTTGCTACCCAAGTAGGGAATAATGGTTCCAATATCTGTGTGCATTGTTTGTACTGATCTTCTGTACAGAGCAGAGACTGCAGAACTTCTCTGGCACGGCTTTCGGAATGGCTTAGAATCCAAATTTAATCTTGTGTCCTTGGAAATTATTTTTGTTTTGATGAAATGATTTCTGTTTTGATGAAAGTCAAAGCAAGTTGAAAAAGATCCTGCTTGTGCCTGTGAAATAGCTGTAGTCTATCAGGAAATCCAGTCATGGATCTAGTAGCTCAYGTCACTAACAGTATGTGCTTGGCTGCTGTCTCTATTTTCATTCTTGACATTGTGTTTATTTGGATTTTGGGGGAAGAAAGGGGAAGTCTGATTTACTCTTCTAATTCATTTTACCAAGTTGCTACCTGTTTGTCTTTGTGGCAGCAGGAGAACTGATACCCTTAACTCTAGACCATCCTGGGACCTAAGATAGAGGATTTATGTTCCCTGTTCTTCTGCAGACTTTCTCTGCCTCATTTCTGTGTTTCTGTCTAAAGAGGCATGTTGTCAAGGTCAGTGTATTACCTAACTGGTCACATCCCTACTTAAAACAAATACACAGAAAGAAAGAGTAGTCAAGCAAAAACTCTGCTTCTGCATAGAGGATGCCCGTCAGCCTCACAATCCTCAGCGTGTCCTGGGGAAAGTTTCAGCTCCTATATCCATCTCAGCCTCTCCCAAAACTCTTTTACTCATTAAACGTCTCTTCCTTGGCCTCMCACTCTAGCCTTTTCCTCAGTGTCTCGTCTCTTTGTCAAATTTCTTGCTTTATAGGATTTCTAGCTTTGCCCCTGCAATGCTGTGGGAAAGGTAGAACAGGAGAGCAGCATCTCTGAGATCTTGGTACTGCTCTTCCCTGCCAGTTCAGGATCTGCTGAACACTGTGAGGCAGTGAAAGCCACACTTACCCTTTCCACTCCAGAAATCCCTTACTCCCTTAATCCCTTGTGGTAGTGCTGCTTCACTGTATTGTGTTTTGCTGACTGTTGGTRGAACTTCTACTAGGCTGTTCCTTGAAGATTTTAACAAAAAACCCCATTCTGATAATGAGAATTGTGTTAATATGAAGTTGTGTGTGCTGTAGAGAACTATGCTAGAAAGTCTTAGTATCATAGAATGCTTAAGGTTGGAAGAGACCTCTAGAGGTCATCTAGTCCAACCCCCCTGCACACGCAGGGTCACCTAGAGCACSGGGCACAGGATTGTGTCCGAGTGGGTTTTGATGATCTCCAGAGAAGCAGACTCTACAACCTCCTCAACAAGTTGGAGGACAGTCAAGAATGACGAGCAATGGAAAGGAAATCAGAAAGGCAAATGATGACCATAGCCTTGAGGAAAGGAAATAGACATTGAAAGAAGAAGAAAGAGTTAAAAAGGGAGCCAGAGCTAGGGGAAGAGTGATGGGTCTTGTTTTTTTGAGAGAAATTTCTGCTTGAAAGTGTAGTATATTCCACGTTCGTTACTTAGTAYGACTTGTTTGGACATTATAGCTATTTGCATAACTAGTCTTGTGCATGGGAAGTGACTAGTAGATGGTTATTGGAGAACTCCTGTTGGTAGGTAATAACACTCTGCCTCCACAGTCGCTACTGTTGCTTGTGTTTTGCTTGGTTTGAACAGAGAACAAAATCCCAAACTACTACTCCTTAAACATCAGATATAAGGAGGTGTTACCTTGACAGGTCAATTATTTACATTTTCCAGGATTGGGGGTAGATGGAGTGCAAAGGAAATGGAATTCTAACTTATCTTTTAATTGTGCTTAAAGCAGGCTTTTCAGTTTGACTTACGTAATTAAGACTTGTTTTTTTGATTCCAGTTTTATTTCTGCTATTTTCCAAAGCAGACATCTTGCAAAAATATTGTAAATCTGCAAGCCCTGTTGGTCCTGAATTTTTTCAGGGTTGCTTATGGTGAAGCCAACACTTTGTACACATTATCATATGCAATAATAAATTCTGAGTAATTTATGTGTCTGTGAAATAAATTTAGTCTCATCAGGATTACTAACTTTGGATCTAGTAGCTCATATCACTAATTATAAGCATTTTTAATGCCCTTCTATATTTCCTTCTTGATATTTGTTTGGATTTGGGAGAGAGAATAACTTTTTTTCTTGTTTTTGTTTTTCTCCTCAGGTCCTTTCTCCTAAGTTTGCTGCCTACAATCCTGATCATTGGCTCTTTGCTGTACACGTTGAGAAGAGGCCCTGCTGGCTTAGGTCGAGCAGGACGGGGCATGGGAGGACTCTTCAGTGTGGGTGAAACCACAGCAAAGGTTCTTAAGGATGAAATAGATGTGAAATTCAAAGATGTAGCTGGCTGTGAGGAGGCCAAGCTAGAGATAATGGAGTTTGTTAACTTCCTGAAAAATCCCAAACAATATGAAGATCTGGGAGCAAAAATCCCCAAGGTAAGGGAGCAGGGATTAGCAGGTGAGGACCTGATTCTTGTGGTAGTGTTTCTAGATACTCGGGTAGACTGGAAATGTTACAGGTTGTGCTTTACAGCCTTTCTGCTTTTTGATCTTTCTGGAATTGGGGGAAAAAGAATGAATAGGAAAGAAGGACCAGCAGTAAATACYTGGTGCTATAGGTTTGCATGTACCTCTTCTCAGTATGGAATGATACATGGTGTGTGTGTATATATATGTACTATATTGTGTTGCATATAGCTGTTAGTTGTCTGTCACCTGTGCTGTAGCAGGAACTGCCTGTTGAACTGTTTTTTTTTCCTATGTTTGATCAAAGTAGTTTGAAGTCCCTCTTTCCATAAATCTAAGTAATTGTGGCCATGTTATACCTATTTCTTCTCCTCAAACTAGTTTAAATGAGAGCTCAAATTTCAGTTTCTGTACTCTTGCTTTGTTTCCTTACACAGTTATGTGACTGTAATGAGAGAAAAGCTGCTGCACTTAATATCATAGCACGTATAATCATTAATTGAGGTTGTTCAGAGTTATGTTTTCAGGAGGAAATGTACCTGTTTTTCTTGCAGGGGGCCATTCTGACAGGTCCTCCTGGCACTGGGAAGACGCTCCTAGCTAAAGCCACAGCGGGAGAGGCGAACGTACCGTTTATCACAGTCAACGGCTCGGAGTTCCTGGAGATGTTTGTTGGTGTGGGTCCAGCTAGAGTAAGTTTTTGGCCTTGCTCTGTTCTTTCATGCTGGTTGTTGAAAGGTTGTTGTCAAAGCTGGTAGGCAGAAGTTTGGTTATAGCTGAAGTTCTGTCATCTATAGATCTTAGGCAGCAGGTGATACCAGAGGTCTGCCTAAATAGTCATAGGTGCACTTTTCAGAAAAAGAGCCCAAAGGAGTGGTTCAGAATCTGATTTTGGGCCAAATGGACCTTTGCCTGTGTGCAGAAACTTCACAAAAGAGAACTGGCTTCAAGTATTGCTCTGACGTTAACATATAACTGGGTTAGAAATATGCAGTCAAATTCATTGTTCCTCTGGGAATGCCTCCTCCTGCTTGAAATCTTCCGTATTTCTTCAAAGAACTTTGCTCTTTTTGTAAGGTCAGCCTCATAAGTAGTTGTCTGGGGCACACAAATATGGTTCTGGTTGAAATCATAATCCAAGGGTCATAGATGGAGATATCCATCGCTTTCCCTGTGCTTATGGCATGCTATTTGCAAACCTTAAAATTACCAATTAAATTTGTCATCCCTTTAGAGAATCACTATTTAGTAGTGTTAACTTTGTAAGCCAGCAATTTTCACAGTGTATGTTCTTATAATAATAATTTTTAAAACAAACTATTTTAAATAACTTTGTCCTAGTATATCCATTTTGGAGTTTTCAATACAGCTACATTTCAAAGAAAGTTTAAAAACTGTCTTTCCCTGTCTAGGAAAGGAGCACACTTTAACTTAAATCTGCTAATTTGAAATACTCTATATGTTAGACACTATTAAGATTCTATACGTGTGGCTGGTAGCACCAGTGAATAATGTTTCTCCATATGTCCAGATCTAGATCTTGTTTCCAACAGTTTGTAACTTGACCAAACTCCAACCTTCTTGTCTTAAATCTTGAAAACTGTACTTTTAAGCTGGCTTGACTTTCTTATTTTGAGGGAGAGGACCTTTGGTTTTAGAATAAGTGTTAAAAATTGCTTTGCAGTTCCTGAAAACAGTCTTAAGGAAGAAATATCCTGGTTTATTTGTGTTTTAAAAACAAATTCTGATGATGATAGATGGAAAAGCTCTACTCTCAGTTCAAATTTGAAACTGGACAGGGAGTGTGTGCAGCTTTTGATCAGTAAAAACTTGCCCATTTTTTGACTAATTTTTAGAAACTTTGAAAATCTGCTTTTTTTTTGTATGTTCAAACTTGTTAGAAGTTGGCAGATAAAGTTTCCCGAGATTTCCTCCTTGCAATGTTTTCACAGCTGTGTGTGCATGTTCCTCTCAGTAGCCTAGGTCTCTTTTGATGATCTCTTGAAGGACTTTTCCTCTGGAATAGCAGAGAGTGGGAGAAGATACTTGAACCCAGGTAGTTTGGGGTCTCCCGGGAAGGAAGAAAAAGAAAATAAGGTGTGAGGGAAGCTGGAGGCCTAGACTCACAGCTTGTAAGTGAAACGAATAAGTGCTGGTTTAGAAAGGCAAATGCAGGAGCAGATTGGGAGTAAAGACTTGTAAAGGCTTGTACCCTTGGGAGTAAAGAAAACAGAGAGAGCCTGAAAGCGTGTAAAGAAATTGGCAAAAAGCTACAACAGAGGGGAGAGGGTACGGACTGAGAGCAGGGAGATAGCTGGAGAACCTGGTAATGGAGAAGAAAATATGGATGCTGACCAAAAAGGGACTCTTTCTGAAAGCGAGGGCTGTGGACATTGTGATTAGGTAGGAAAGATGGATGGGACTTAAAGAAAGGGGTGTATGATGTAGAAAGAGTTTTCCTGAGGAACAGCAACCAAAGAAACAGATTTGTATCCTCTGGAAAGCATTAGGTGTCCTGAAACAGCCTGCCTTTCCTGAGTGCCGTTAGTTATCTCTTGTCAGCATGTACTCAAAAAGCAGAGTGTTTCCAGCTTCCTCTGCCCACCTGTGTGGGTGACAGTCCCCTGTAGCGCCGAATGACGTCTGATACAGTAGCTGCTGCTKGGACTTGAGATTTCAGCATCCTGGCTGGTCACATCTGGTGTCTGTAGATTATAACAAGTAGGAGGATGGGGAGGAGGTTATTTGGTTTTGGTTTTGTTTCACTTCCTATAAATTTAGGTTATCAAGAACACTAAATCAGTTGTTCCTAAGTGAGGATAAGCTAGGACTGAAACCATTTATATGGCCTTGGTTCATATGCTTTATGCCCACACATTAGTTCTGTTTCTTGGTGAAAATAGCTCGATGTTTTTGAATCTCTGTCTCTTAACAGAGCAAAAGGTAAGAGCTCTGTTTGAGCTCCTGGCGCTTTCTCCTGATTTATCGTGGCCCCTTTATGCCTTATTCATTGTCTCTTGTTCAAGCTGTTTACCTAGCAGAATGACTTCCTTTCTGCAGCGAAGCTGCCCCAACAGGCAACCTTGCATCCCATGTAAGCTGGTCATCTCTGGAGAAGGCTGCTCTCACTGTTGCTGCAGCACGCTAAGAGCAGAGCTCTGAGCTGCGCGTTACAGTAACCCAAGGCAAAACGCTTCCGTAATTCTTAGTTTCCCTGCTGCTGACGTACTCGGGCTCTAGGTCACTCTGCTTGCGGAGCTGAGTCGGAGAGCCCCGTCTCATCCAGGGTTGCTCTGCTTGCATACRGAATGTTGGATGCAGCCCATGGCTGCGCTGAGACCGCTGCAGGGGGATTTGGTGGATAGTACCTTTGCTACAGTGGCAACTCTTACAGCCCGGAGAGCTGCTGGGAGACCTTCAAGCACTCGCTACCAAAAACAGTGACTGCAGTGATAGTGTTGCTGGTGTTGCTTCCCACACAGGCACCCACGGGGCAGTGACCACCTGTAAACTCATATTCATTCTGTTCTCTCATCAAGGTCCGAGATCTGTTCTCTCTTGCTCGTAAAAATGCCCCTTGCATTCTCTTCATCGATGAAATCGATGCAGTGGGGAGGAAGAGAGGAAGGGGCAACTTCGGAGGGCAAAGTGAACAGGAAAACACTCTCAATCAGCTGCTCGTGGAAATGGATGGTAAGTAGTTAATTTCTAATTTCCATTACAGGAATGTGCTCATATCCTCATAAACTTCAGTGTAGACTGCATTGATTGCTGCCTTAATGCAGTTGTAGTTTTAGATGTGAGGACGAAGTGYGTGGCAGTGGAGGGAGGAACACAACGAATATACTTGTTTCGACCTGTTAATAAGGACTTGGGTTCTAATGTAAATGAAATAAGTCTGTTTTTGCTTCCTGCAAATGAAGAAAGGTGACTCAGTTTGCTTTAGCCTGGCTTTGTTCAGGAAAAAAGTAACAGCTTTCTACACCTTACAATTCTTTGTCAAAGTTGAATAGGAGTGAAAATCTCTGTGAGAGAGCGGATACATGTACAAAGCAAAAGAAAAGGGCACCRCCCTGCTAGCCATGCTCATCTTGCAGTTTCTGGGCACTTAATCTATAGTTTCAATTTTCTGGAGATACACTAGGATTTGATACAGTGTTTCATAAAGTAGAGCTCCCCAAGCAGTTGATGCTTGTTGTGAAAGCTGGACAGTGCGCTAATAAATAGAAATAGGTCCAGCTTTGGAATTGTTTATTTGAAGTGTCACTTGTGTGGTCCTGCATGGTGAGCAATCTTCCTATTTCTACTTTGCTTTTTATTTGCTTGTTTTCCTCCTGGGAAATCATATTTAGAGACTTTTACTGTGGTTTTTTTTTTCAACAGGATTTAACACAACTACAAATGTAGTCATATTGGCAGGGACTAATAGGCCAGATATTTTAGATCCTGCTCTGATGAGGCCAGGACGCTTTGATAGACAGATTTACATTGGTAAGTTTATCTCCATCACTACATAATTCTCCATATGTAGAAATCACAACAACTGTTTGCATGTGTGATTTCTTATATGCACTCAATAAAAAACATGTGCAAAATAAATACTTTCCTTTTAATCTTAAAGGACCCCCAGATATAAAAGGAAGAGCATCTATTTTTAAAGTCCACCTTAGACCTCTGAAATTAGATACCGTCTTAGACAAAGACAGCCTAGCAAGAAAACTTGCTTCACTGACACCTGGATTTTCTGGTAGGCGATGATTTTATGCCACTGTTCCTCTGCTTTAACTATGTTAGCTGTAGGTATTTTATTTCCCTGCTGCTTGTATTATTTCTTGCATCCAGTCTCTTGACTGGCTGCCTTTATATATAAATATTTATATTTTACTTTATTTACTGATACAGCATGAGATTCTTTTCACCTGTTTGGAGGTAATGAAGGTCTTTTGTTTGTCYGTATCAGTGCATGTGACCTACCAAGCAAATCTTTAGCTGAAACATTCCAGAAATACCTTTACATACTGCTGTACAGAAGACTGGCTTTATTTTTATATAGTCTGTGTGTGCATTCTGTTGGGGGATTTCTATTTCTGGATGCTGAAGCTTTTTCCTGGAAGATGTGCTTGTAACCTTGTATTTAATTAGGGATGTATATGAAAACTTTCTGTGTTGGCTTGGAATTTAATCTATTTAAAAGCTGTATTGATTGATAGTTGAACCCCTCTGCCTTCCTGTGAGTTGCACAAACTATCTTTCTGCAAAGACCTGATAGTTGCCCTGCTAACCCTGTACTGATCTAAGCATAGTCTGCAGAAAAAAAGCACAAGTTAAAATATGCTATATGAAACAAGCACTTCACTGGTAATGAACTTTAACTGAATGTTTAAGAAAAATCTATTCTACAACCATAAAATATATATTAAAATATGCATTAAGGAATTCTAATATGTTTAATTGTTTCGGAGAGCATTACTTTTACTCTTTAGACTCTATGAGAATTTGTAGAAATCTAATAGTTTTTATCTGTGCTAGTCCGTGAGATAAAATTGTTGAAATTAAGCAACTCTCTCCTGCCTGTCCTTAGGTGCTGATATTGCTAATGTTTGTAATGAAGCTGCTTTAATTGCTGCAAGGCATCTCTCGGATGCTATAAACCAAAAGCATTTTGAGCAAGCAATTGAGAGAGTTATTGGAGGTAGGTTAATCGAGTAAGTCGCTCCTCAGCTTTTTGCTCGTTTATATTTTGCTTTGATGTATTCTAACTAAGGATGGCTTTTTGGGTGCCTTTTGCTTGGCTTGGGCTTGCTGGCTCCTTCTTTGCATGAGATTTCAGTGGAGAAATTTCATTTTGCCTGAAACTATTAACTGGATTTTATTCTATAAAGGTTTGGAAAAGAAAACTCAAGTACTACAACCTGAGGAGAAGAAGACCGTAGCATACCATGAGGCAGGGCATGCAGTAGCAGGGTGGTTTTTGGAACATGCTGACCCACTCCTGAAGGTAAGGGAAATTACCTGGAACAAGGAATCTCTGTGTAGTATGGGGAGTGCTTTCTTTTGATTTATTTCCTCTTAGTGTTGGGAGGGTATGCTAGTATGCAGCCAATGCACTGCCCTGCTCATCTCTCCCAGCTTTACTGCGGCTCTGCTGCCTCCAGAGTGATGGGGCTCATAGTGCTGAGGACCTGGGAAAGTGAAAGGAACTGGGTCTTCTCATGGGACTGCCTGCCCTAATAATTGCCTTTTCTGCAAGGCTTTCAGTGGTACACACCTAAGGTTTAAAAACTGCACAAAAGGTTGTGCAGGGACATGTATCTGCAGGAATATCGCCATAAAAAAACTTTCATCTAGAGACAAAAATGTTAGTTTGAATCTTGAATAAAAAGTTTGACAAATTGTAGGTCAAAAATATCCCGTCTTCTGAATTTGCTTTAACCATCAGTTAACTGTGTTCTTAATCTTGTCTAGTTTACAAGRCAAAACTTACTTCTTCCAACAATAAATTGTTCAAATGTACGTAAGTAGGGAGACTTCTGGCTATTCTATGGTTCAGAGTACCAGAGGTGCAGTAACGTTATGTCTGTTACAGAATCCTTTAACCCCTGTATGTAATTTGAAGACTTCTAGATTCCCATGAACGGATTCAAAATGCCATGCCATCTGTTTGAATGGAAAAGGGGTTCCAGTGGTCCAGCTACTAGGATAACTTGCTTTCCAGGTATTCTAGTCGTTGGGACCCAGTTTCAAGCTAGGTAGGTCTTTTAGGAGTAAAAGCCAAAGATGAAGCCAATACTGTACAGAGAAATAATGTCTAGTTCAAGGATTACTATGGTGTGGATTTAAAATCTAATAGCCAAAGAATGCTTTAGGGTAAATCTTAACCGTCTGTTAATCTTGGCTGTAGGTATCTATTATACCACGTGGTAAAGGCCTGGGTTATGCTCAGTATTTACCCAAGGAACAGTATCTTTATACCAAAGAGCAGCTGCTYGACAGAATGTGCATGACGCTGGGAGGCCGCGTGTCTGAGCAGATCTTCTTTGGGAGAATTACAACTGGAGCCCAAGATGACTTGAAGAAGGTGACCCAGAGCGCGTACGCTCAGGTACGTGCTTRCCTGCTTCGCTGGCACTGAGGTTTCAGAGGGAGGTGGTTTAACCCTGTGTGCCTCTGAGACCTGCTTCAGTAAAAGAAGACATGACTAAACGTGCTGCTGTGGTACAGAGATGTTGATAACTTGGGTGTTTTTATCATACAGTTGTATAATAGAAATCACAGAATGCGTTGGGCTTTGATTATTGTCTTACATCCCTACAGGAAGATGTGTACTGCAGTTGCATTCAAATTTGTGGCAACCCTAAAAATTTTATAGGGTGTAGATTTGTTTCTGTGATTCTTCTTTTACTCTTGTCCAGTGTAAAGAGCTGGTTTGGWTTCACACATATAATTAAACCCAGAAAACCTTGTTTTTAAGGAGTTTGCTGACAATTGAATGCTGATGAGATTAAGACACTAGTTAGTACCATATCAACTAGAACAGATGAGTAATCTGAAATCTTGTCAGTAAAATGACTCTTCCATGTGTAACTTTAAACTTTCATTTCTTATACAAATATTGCTTGAAAATACATTTCTGCTATGCAGCTCCACACATACCCCCCCGGCATACCTGCCTCATGACTGCCAATATGCTTGTTGCTCCCTTTCTGAAAGCTACATACAGAATTGTTACTGATGATTTTTCTGCCCTTCAGTCATTCTTGTTCAATTTCAAGTACAAATGTTCAGCAAACATTTTTTTTCTTCCATAGTAAAAACACTGTTTTCAGTGAGAGCTGGGGATTTAAGGAAAAGTTTGTCTTTATTATGATGCAGCTTAAGGTGYTTGGCTCTAGTGAGGTGATCCTTCTGAACACTCAGTGTTTTGTCATGCCTATTTTCATCCTGGAGAGGTGCCACTTGAGTAATCATTAGACTGGTAGTGGCTATGGAGGGAACGTGAATGAGTTCTAAATAGTAGTGTGAAGTTACTTCTGCCTCTTCTGTGATAAAATGCAACTTCTGAAACCTTTTGAATTAGATTAACTTATATATTTCTGGCAAAGGAAAACAGTTGTACTGCTTAATGATGGCTTATGTGTTTCTTAATATTTTGCTATTGAATWAAAGCATTGTATACATCACAAGAATAACCACTTTTAAATGGTGATATTTGAGTACTTCAATCTTAATTATTAAAAAAATAACAACTAAAAAACAACTTAAGGAACTTTCAGCTTTATTTCTGCGTAGGTAGACTGTCGTTATTCAGGAAAGATGGTTTTTAGAGAAATTATACTTCCTTTTAGTTCTGGTTACCAAATTTGCATCAGTAAACCCTAAAGTCTTTGTAACCGTTCTCATTCTTTCCCCCTAGATTGTTCAGTTTGGTATGAATGAAAAAGTAGGGCAGATCTCCTTTGATCTGCCCCGCCAAGGAGATATGGTGCTGGAGAAACCCTACAGCGAGGCAACCGCCAGGCTGATAGACGAAGAAGTGCGCACGCTCATCAACACGGCCTACGACAGGACGTTGGCCCTTCTGCGTGAGAAGAAGGAGGAGGTGGAGAAGGTGAGCGCTAGCGTATTTCTGCCACCCAGCTCAGCTGGTGAGCCACAGCAGCAAGCCGAGTGCTAAGTGTACAAGGGAGCTTGCTCAGAGGTAGCTGGTGTGCCACACCTGCATGTGTGTACAGGTGWAAGGGCAACTGGGGCCCAGGGAGAGGATACTCTGGCAAATGTTGAAATGTTGTAAGCAGGACTTTAAAAACTGTGGTTTTGCTAATACACGTGGGGAAAAATTGCTTACGGGAGTTCTGAGCAACTTGTTTCTTCCATGAAAAACTAATGTTGTGAGCTGTGTGAACTCTTTGTAGGAAGGAGACAAGGTGATGTGTTTTGTGTGCCGTAACTCGCTGCTCTTCCAGGTTGCTCTTCGGCTACTGGAGAAAGAAGTGCTCGACAAGAGTGACATGCTAGACCTGCTCGGCCCGAGACCCTTTGCAGAAAAGTCTACTTACGAAGAATTTGTTGAAGGTACGGGAAGCCTGGAGGAAGATACTTCACTGCCAGAGGGCCTTAAAGACTGGAACAAAGACCGTGAGAAAGACAAGGAGGAGACGATAGACGAGCAGGTCGCCAGGCAGATCAGAGGGGTGCCCTTTTAGCACTGAGCGCATGGTCATGTCGACTTGCAGTCTGGAACTCGCCTAGCTTGTACCTCCAAAACAAAGATATTTATTCAACCAAACTGTATTAGGGATGGGTGGAAGAGTGATGTCTTGTGATGAGACAAGGATGTTCTGCTCCCAGTTCATGTGTGTGATCATCAGCTCGCTGGTAAAGGAGGATCGTCTTTTGTTTGTCAGCTGAAGGCGTACGCTGGAGTTGAGCTGCAGTGCAAGGCCGGAACTGAACCTCAACCTTGGAAATAGTTCAGATTCATGCACAAAATTAGTGGCACTGGTCTTTTTTTTTTTTTTTTAAAGTAACCTAATAAAAATTAAAGTTCTGTGATTATTGATCTAAAGCAAAACTGTTTGACATCTTCCAAAGACAAAAAAATCATACAAAATGCATTGTTAAATGCTTAGCCAAAAGTCTGGTCTAACTGAAAAAGTACTAGCTTTGCAGAAATACCAGCTCTTTCATCTGACCTACCCTGCCCCTTCATTTTGGTTTTTAAAAGTCTGTTCACAAAGAACTGCCTTCTAACTTGGTAGTGAAATTGGATACCCCTTAAATACCTTAAAATATAGTCATGGTTCAGTGTCTTAAATTAAGTATGAAACTTAATTTGGCTCCTGCAGTTTTAGTAGTCAGGTTTTTTACAGAGTTCTGTAAAATATTGAACATACAAAGGTGTTGTGTAAATACAGTTTGAGTCAATAAAATCAGTCCTTTTCTGAATGATGTTTGCATATTTCTTGATGCAGAATAGAGTTGCAACTAAGACTTGAACCTAATGTTTTATGGCACAATTTTATTCATAAATACCCAGACCAGTAGCTAGAGGTAAAGGTGTCACATCTGCTCCTAGTGGTCCACTTGTGTGTGCCCACTGTGCATGGGGAAGATCCTGCTGTTCAGAAGCTGCCTGATGGGCTCCCCAGCCGGGAGCAGGACTCGGGGGAATGTGGCTGTGTGGGGGATGCTGATGCACTGCGGTCATTGGCATTTCTGTGTGCTTTTCTCACCCAGGTTTGGTAGAATGAGCAGTGAAAGAGAAAACATCCTCAGTAAAACTAAACTTCACATTCCAAGTTGTTGGAAGCAAAGTTGAGCAGGAATGACTTACTGCACTTCGTAGAAAAAAAAAATTAAAACCTTAAATCTGGCCCAGGTGAGAGGTAATGATAGATTTCTTTAGCTGTGCTCTACTGCTCCCATCCTCGGCAGTAATGCCTGCAGTTTGCTCTGTGTCTTGCTCAGAATAGGCGTGTTCTTGGCAGTGCTGAGGACTGAGTGTGTGATTCTGTAAATATACTTATGTTCCAAGGACCAGCGCTCTTTAACATTTTGGGGGAAGGGAGCAGGGGCTTGGGACACTCCTAACCGTGCTCTTTGCAGTGGCCCTCCCTGCTGGTGCAAGGGTGATGCCCTCTCCAGGGAGTCTTCTCTTCCCCCTCCCTGGCAACTTGGGTTGCAAATTCCGCTCTTGCTAGTAACAGAGCAGCTACATAAGTGTGTGATAATGGAGAGGAGGTGCCTTTGGTTTAAAGCATCAACTTGGTCAAGCTACTTTCAGTATGTTCTAGTATGTTGTGCCAAAACGGGGCAGAACTTGACAGAGCGAGGATTTGGGAACAAAGATGGGATTYGAACAGAGCTGTTGAGTTGCTTCCGCCTCTGCACGTTTAAGACATGGGCAGGTTTACCCTAACTCAACCGAGCACGAGGCTGTGGCTGTGGCTGCCAACAGGGTCAGGCCATTCCTGGCTGTGTGCAGGCGGAGCAGCCGTGTCAGCCAGGAGGCACCTGCTTCCCAGCCTCTCTCTGGGCTAGGGGAGAGCGGGGCTGGAGGGAGCCTCTCCCCAGCCTGGCGCTGCTCAGTGGAGGCTAGAGGAGCAGCAGCAGAATGGCTGCTCCAGGGACAGAGCGGGAGGCGTTGCAGCATACAGGGGGCTTCGGTGTGGGTCTTGCCCCAAAACCAGGGAACTTGCCCATCAAGTTATAGCCATGTTTACCCTAGAAAACACTCCCAATCCCTCTGGCCACTTGTTTTCAAGCGATGAGCAGGACAGGCTGCCGTTTGTTCCCTCACACTGGCGTTGCAGAGGGGCCTGCGTCTGATGCCTTAGGCCTGTGTGTGCGGCTGGGATACAAGCCAGTTACAAGCAGCAAGCTAATTGATCGGTTGGTTCAGTCTGGGAAAAAAAGCCGTGCAGAACTTTCTGTGAAAGAGCCGTGCAGGAGAGGTGTAGTGGGGGGCTCTTCAGCATGTGTAGTTGCCTCTTGGTGGTAACAGCAACCCGTTTGTGAAGCCACCAGCTAAACTTGTAATATATTTTTTCCTCAATTATTTTGCTTTGTGCTGTTGCATTTAGAGTGAGTTGGAGCATATTCCTTGGTCATGCTAAACGGCACCTAGGGCAGCCCACCCTGTATAAAACAGGCTGCTGCTAGGGAGGTTGTGCTGACTGTTGCCCGTGCCACCCCTGGGACACAGAGGCACCGCCCGCACACAGCCCTGTGCACCCGCTGTGCTGCCCTGGCCCTGTGCGGGGCAGCTTCCAGCAGCTGCCCCCATCCTTGCGGCTGCGCAGAGCCGATGGGAAGGGAACAGTGCCGCCGCTGCCCAGAGCGCTGCTGCCCAGCCCACACCAGCCACGCAGGTCCTCAGCTGCCCAGCTCGTCCTCCTTGCCGGGTGCTGCCCCGTCCTGAGCCCCAGGTGAGTGATACGGCTCTCGTTAGGAGCCACAGATGTTTGAAGGTGGCACCAGTCTGTTTGTAAAGGCCTTTTAAGTATTGAGCAATGCTCTTGCTTAAGAAGCCTTTTGGAAGCAGAAATGAAGGGAAACAAAGTTCCTGACACATTTAAACTTTGAATATGCAGAGGGTTTTCCTCTCTGTTTGTTTTGTTGCCTAGAGACTGACCTAAACAGGGCTCCTCATGCTCCAGGCTCTCCAGTGGAGAGGAGCTGCTCCGGGGACACTAGAAGCACAAAGCACGCACGGGGCGTGAGCCCCAGCAGCGCTTTGGCAGACAGTTTGCAGACAACGCTCCTGGTTTAGCTGTAGCCTAAGATTAACCCTCGTCCAGCTTTCATGGTACTGACTCTTTTGAAAATCATGGTTGGGTGCTCTTTTTATTTTTTTTTCTTCATATTTTCTCTTCAGTCTGCCTTGCAACTTCAATACCCCCGGAAAGCAAGGCATCCCTGGGGGTGACGTGCTTACAAAGCTGTGCAGCAGGATGCGGAAGAACCTGCAGCTCATCTCCTGCCTTGCTCTGCAGAGCGGCTACCGGCACTACAAGCAGCAGAGTCACCATCGGAAGCACCAGAGCTGCAACAGTCCTGGTGGCAACCACAGCGGGACCAGCAAGACAGAGGGGTACCAGCCTGAATATCAAAGCTCCCTAGGGAACATATTGCAAGCAGACAGGTTGAATAACCTGGGATTATTCTGCAGCACGTGACAAAGCTCCAGACTATAAAATCCTAAACACACAGGCCTTGAGTCTGCAGCTCCCTGGATATTTACCCTGCAGTGCGTCCCCAGAACACTTGTGCTTGACAGGATGCTTGCCGATCTTTATTTTGTTTCACTAACAGAAGGCTGAAGTTAAACATCATTGTTAGCCTTTACTGTATAGAATAGTTAAATCTTTTTCTTTTTATTATGAATAAATTTCATTCCTGGCAGTTCAGTATTGTACACTCAATACAGAATGACTACTTCCAACTCACAAGTTTTTCTTATACGTAACTGTTGAAAATAGTGCAGCTGTTTTACAGATTTTCTTGTAAAATGTTATGGAAAACAAATTCTGTTGGAATAGCAAGAAAAAATATCCCAAACTGACAATCTCTGTGTTCAGATTCATAGGCCAAAGTATTACCAGAATGCCTTACATTTGTCCCATGATTTCCAGAAGTGCTCAACAGCCTCACTTCCCAGTGACCATAATGGACTCTGAAAAGCACCTCTAACATCTGAGACTCGTGCTCATTTTCTTTCTTTGAAGCTTCAATACAGATTTATAAGCCTAATTATTATAAATCCAGATTTGAGAATTTGGCCTGGGGGGAAAAAAAAGTCTTTTCATAATTTCTTTATTCATTGATTTCTTCTTCCCCATCTTCAAATGCTTCCTCTCCATCATCTGCTGTAGCTTCCTGGTACTGCTGGTACTCTGAAACTAGATCATTCATGTTGCTTTCTGCCTCTGTAAACTCCATTTCATCCATCCCTTCTCCTGTGAACCAGTGCAGGAAGGCCTTTCTCCTGAACATGGCGGAAAACTGCTCGGAAATCCTTTTGAAGAGCTCCTGAATAGCAGTGCTGTTGCCAATGAACGTGGACGCCATCTTGAGCCCGCGCGGGGGTATGTCGCACACGGCCACCTTGACGTTGTTGGGGATCCACTCCACGAAGTAGCTGCTGTTCTTGTTCTGGATGGCCAGCATCTGCTCGTCAACCTCCTTCATGGACATGGGGCCACGGAAGACCGTAGCCACGGTCAAGTATCGCCCATGTCTCGGGTCACAGGCTGCCATCATGTTTTTGGCATCGAACATCTGCTGGGTGAGCTCGGGAACGGTGAGTGCCCGGTACTGCTGGCTGCCTCGGGCAGTCAAGGGAGCAAAACCGGGCATGAAGAAGTGGAGGCGTGGGAAGGGCACCATATTCACCGCCAGCTTCCGCAGGTCAGCGTTCAGCTGGCCAGGAAAACGCAGCGATGTAGTCACCCCGCTCATGGTAGCGGAAACCAGGTGGTTTAAGTCTCCGTACGTGGGAGTGGTGAGCTTCAGGGTGCGGAAGCAAATATCGTACAGAGCCTCGTTGTCAATGCAGTAGGTTTCGTCTGTGTTTTCAACCAGCTGGTGGACTGAGAGGGTAGCATTGTAAGGCTCCACCACTGTATCCGAGACCTTCGGAGAGGGCATGACACTGAACGTATTCATGATCCTGTCAGGATACTCCTCCCGGATTTTGCTGATGAGGAGGGTTCCCATGCCAGACCCTGTCCCTCCTCCCAGCGAGTGAGTGAGCTGAAATCCTTGCAGGCAATCGCAGTGTTCACACTCTTTTCTTACTACGTCAAGTACAGAATCGACCAGCTCTGCTCCTTCTGTATAATGACCTTTGGCCCAGTTATTTCCTGCACCAGTTTGTCCTAACACAAGAGGAACAAAAAATATATACAAAATTATTAATGGGCTCTGGTACTTGGATACATACTGGATGCAGATCACATTGATAATAAAAGCTGCAGTACATCTTTCAGGTAGTTGTACTTACAAGTTTTGCCTGAAAATATATTTGGAAATGTCAGCAGGAACATTTTATATGGTCTCCTTTTGCTTCCAATACCTGCCAGTTTTCATATGTGTCTTTTTGGTTGAGTAGTTTTTCATTTTAGGTATTTACCTTTCTATAAAGGCAGAGATGGTCTCAACTCACTATTTTGAAAGCTTTCACATTCCCAATCCTGCTTATTCCATAAACACAAGGAGAGTGTTTACATTTAATGCTTTCTGTTTATAAGGAGCATGAGATACACAAAACTAAATCACAGCTGCATTTCTAAATGAAAGATTCTTGGACTGTTCCTGAAGTCGCTGCTTTTTCACAGCAGCTATCGGTGCTGTTCAAGGATGAGGCTGGGCTTAAGAAATGTTATTTCATTTGCCTGAATCAAAATACAGATTAAAAGAACTTCCATAGGAAGTTGCAATTCTGCAGAACGTGCAAAGCAACTTGCTAAACTGAATTGCTAATGTTTAATGAGCCCTTCATTTTCTCCTCGTGGCTTCCATTTTCCTTTTGCATGCCCTGTATAATCCACTCAACACCTTACAATGGATGGTCTTGCTGTCACCATCTCATTATTATTTGGAAAAAAGGAATGACTGAAAGGGACAGCAGGAACCTCTGTTCCTTGCAGTGTCTGCTACTTAAAGACACGGTGTTCCTGAGCTCAGCAAGCTGAGCAAGTGGCACTATCATGAGCAATACGTTGTTCCATCTGATGCACTTGAGTTTCACTGCATGGGAACTTGGTTTCCWTAGGCTGCACTTGCTTCGGTACTGCAGTGTTCTACATGGTGCTCTACTTGCCTCTCTTGAGAGCCTGCAAGGCTCAGCACTTCCTGACCAGCTGGACAAAGTACAAAATAAAAGCCTTCCAAGACCAAACAGGATCAAAATCGCCTGAGGTACACTTGAAGAGAACCCCTGCTACTGAAAGGGCAGCACATCACTCTGCCGATCAAGCCTCTGGAAGTCAGGTAAACAGAAAACTATCAAGTTCCATCTGAACTAAACCTCCAGGTGGAAAATAAGAGCATGTAAACAAAAGTAAGGACTGACAGCAAATCTTACTAACCCTGGAAACTCTCTGCTGTATGAAGCCAGTCTCTGGCATCCTGCTTCTTCCTTTCTCACTGGGCATTTACAAGGGGAGGTCCACAAGAAGAACTCCTGATCCTGATCCTGTACCCCTGGCACCTCCAGTCACTTCCTCCTCCAGCACACCACAGGGCTATTACTGATGCYGAAGGTGATCTGTGAACATACAGAAGCTATGTGCCTAACAGACAACTTGGTTTTTAACCCCTCACAGCAACTCCACATCCTCAATCTCCTTTTACTCCTTCCCTCTCTCACTGATCTAACAACAAATAAGCCTGGGAAGACAGACTTATAGTTCATACACTAACACCTCAGTGTGCACAGGGCATGATTTAGAGGGGAAAAGGCAGCTCCTTTAACTGCCCAAGAGCCATTTTGGCTGCCCCAGCAGTTTATGCATAACCTAAGCCACAGTGCATGTAGCAGAACCAGCAAGGATGCAGACAAGATGAAGATCCCTCACCACAGGGCCACAAACACACATGCAGAAACAAGCAGAGGCTGTAAACATCCCCCTCAGAGTGAGCCCTGGCAGTCTGGGACAAGAGCACATAACTGCTAACTCCTGTCACAAAATCCTTTGTGGGCCCAAGCTAAATTTGTAAAGGAGTATACAAAATGCTTTGTTGGCTTTGGACACAGGAGATCCTTACTTCAGCACTCGGGCAGCCATTCTGCATTATTCAGCAGGTTGGGGGGCCAGTGCCTGACGCTGGCAGGCAGCCGCTGTCAGACAGCAGCTGATCACACGCTGCTAGCGCATTGTTAGCTGAGCGGGAGGGGAGGACAGCGAGCTGGGCTATTGTTGGAGATGCTCTGAACTGGTTTTAGTGGCCAAACTGAAGTTCTGATTCAGATATTTTTAAAAGGTCAGTGAACTCATTTCCAGAGTGCTGCAGTGAGTCTGTCCAGGACAAAGGGAATGAACAAGAAAGTGCATGCTAAAGATCTGGGGCARAGTTTGGAAGTATAAAACAAAGTCATGTTCATCATTCCTCTGTTCCTGGTATCGTTCCTTATGTGAACATAATATACCAAACTGAGCTGCATCCCCAGCTTGCCTCAGTGGGAGAAGAGGGATTTGCGGCTAATGCAGCCTTGGAAACCAAGTGGAGATGACTGTTCTTGTAGTTTTCATTCAGGCTTCCTGTTTGGGCAGGTGGAGCATTAACTTTCACACATTGTTTCTTTTTTAGCGTGAAGAGACCCAAAGTGTTTCTGTATTTCACAAGCACATTGTGAAATTTCATCCTGATAGTGTGCACTTTTAAGTTAGATAGGAAGTACTAGAGCACTGCAAAGTAAATCAGCAACATCCATAAAACAAGCAAATAAAACAAACAACAAAAAACACCTCCAAGAGCTGCAAAACCAGAAGTTCCCCATATGCTTTCAAGTTCCTTATTATGTCAGAAAATAACTCAGTAACTGTACACCTACCACAGTGTTTTCACATTACTGTTAGCGTTCCTCCACCATTTACTGCATTTTAGTGAACTGCTGAAAAAGTTAAATAAATTACATAGTCTCTAAACAATGTCATATGGAAGATTTGATGTGAAATCAAGTTAACTATGGTTTGGTTGGTTTGTGGTTGAGGGTTGTTTCTCCATTTTCTGCAGAATCTCCATGAATTTTGTTGTAAATAAGAGTCTCATAATTTCCTTAGGGCTCATGCATACTGAAAGCCAGTGCAGATTATCTGAGTATTATAGGAAGGTTTCGGTAGTTTGTTAGTTGAAGGAAAGTGATKAACAAAAGAATGACTGTTTCAGTTAACAGGGTTTTTCAGATGGCTGTCTCATGGCTAACTGGAAACACATTGTTAAATTATTAGATTTCTCAGTGTAAGGATGACATTATTGCTGTTTGAAATACAGAGCAGACAACATAGTACTTCCCGATCATTTGCTTGGTAGTTGAACACCTGTTAGATTTTTAACATTAAAAAAAAAAAAAAAAAAAAAGACATCCACATACCAAAGATGAAATTATCAGGCCGGAAAAGCTGACCGAAAGGACCAGACCGCACACTATCCATGGTTCCCGGCTCCAAGTCCACCAAGACTGCTCTTGGTACAAATTTCTGGGCTACAATAGAAAGCGAGTATGACTTGAATACTCTGATGTAAACCAAGTCTCTTGTAGCTTCCATACATTCTGTCTCATACTGTTAACCTAGTTTAGGGTGTACATATACAAGTACTTCCTACACAGGAAATTACAAAACAAAAAAACAAAACAAAACACACACACGGCCATGGGAACATTCCGCTTCTGCTTAAACAGCCTTTCAGTCTTCTGAGGTTTGGTCATAGAGGTGGCCTATCRCTTTTTGAAGGCTCTTTATTAGCAATAGATACAGAGGAAGGAAGTTTTCAGTTAGAAGAAATGTTTGACACATTCTTTCCTGTGCATAGTTGAGTTGAAGGGTGGTTTGGTTTTTTTCCCCCCTTGGTTCAAATAATTCTAGGATATTTTACAAGCTTCACACTAGAAGAATCATCTCCATAGAGCTACTTACTGTAGGTGGTAAACAATAGCAGATTAGCACAACTACCAGAGGAAAACAAGGAATTCTGTATTCAGCTAAAGTTACTGAAGGAAGTTCTTATAAATGATAAGAGCATTTCAGACATAAGTTAAGACACCCGTGTATATTCATGGCAGTAGGCTGAGGGACTTGTGATCCCTATTCTGCAATGTAACACCCTCTAACATTGAACTGACTCAGGGGACTCAGGCACCTTTGGCATCTTATTAATGATTCACCCTTGAGCCTTCCATTACCTACAGCCCAGACCAGTCAGTCCTGATACTGGTATTAGAACAGCACTTTCCAGATACAGGCTCATCTGACCAATGCCCTAATTCAGGACAATTGATAAGACACCTGATGAATTAATTATATGTTAAAACAGCAAACACCTATTGTAGTGTTAGCTAACAAACTTCCACCTCCAGATCACAAGGCCATGCCCACAGGGACAGCCCTTCTGTGTCACTTCTCCCCACTTTGTTTGGGAGATAACAATGGGTACGGGATGGGAAGGTACAGCCACATGTGCAGTTCCATATCTCAGCACCTCTTCCCACCCCACACTTACAAGAAGACTCATTATAGTAGACGTTGATCCTCTCCAGCTGCAGCGCTGAGTCACCCACGTAGCCTCCGGCTGGGTCAATCCCGTGCTCATCGCTGATCACTTCCCAAAACTAGCGAGGGAGAGCAGAGCAGAGCAGCGGAGGAGAGGCGGCCCGGGCGCTCCCCCCGCCTCGCCGCAGCTGCCAGATTCCTGGCGTGCCCGGGCCCCTCCCTGCCGCCCCGACCGGCGCGCGCAGCACAGCGGCCCCAGCCCAACGGCTCCCAACGGCCGACAGCACGCAGCCCAACGGCTCCCAACGGCCGATAGCTCAGCAGCACGCGGCTCAACGGCCCCAGCCCAACGGCTCCCAACGGCCGACAGCCCAGCAGCACGCGGCTCAACGGCCCCAGCCCAGCAGCGGCTCCCAACGGCCGCCGGCGCCCGACGGCTCCCAACGGCTCCGGCCCGACGGCCGCACAGCCCGACGGCCGCCAGCGCCCGAACTTTGCGCGGAATTTCCCGTCTCCATCTCTCCCCCGCCCATTTCGGGATCACTGCCCCACCAATATTAAAAAGAAAAAAAGTATATATATAAAAAAAAAAGTACAATAAAGTGAAACTGGTCCGCGCTGGTCCCGGCGCGGCCCCGAGCGTGTTACGGTCGCGGTGAGATGCACGGCGGCGCGGGGCGGCCCTCGCTCGCGCGCGCTCACCTTGGTGCCGATCTGGTTGCCGCACTGGCCCGCCTGGATGTGCACGATCTCCCTCATGGCGAGACACACACACCAACCAACTCTGCGCGACGCCCCGGGCCAGGCGGCGCTTTATGGGCTGCGCCGCGGCGCCACCCGCGCTCCCCCCCGCCCCCCCCCACCCAGCGGCCGGCGCTGCTCGCCCAACGGCCGCCAACGGCCGCCCCCGCCGGGCCCGCCCTCGGCCCGCGGCCCGCTCCGAGGCGCCCGGCGCTCTGCCGGCCGCTCCTCTGGAGTCCCAAAGGGTGCAGAACTGCCGGAGCGCGGCTGCCAGCACAGGTGCGCTGTCTGAAGCAAGGCCCGTGCTCCTCCTGGGCGCGGGGAAGCCACCGCCTTGCCCTGCTGCTGCTCCGCGGCCTCTCGGGGGAAGAGGGGGCTCCTCTCTGTTATCCTGCCGACGACACTGCCGCCCCGCTCTCTCGTGACAGGGTTTTACCGGCCTCTGCCTGAACTGCAGCCTCTGCGGAGCTGCTTTCCTGAAAGGGCACGGCACTGGGGTGCTGAGTGTGCCCGGGAACCAGCGCGGTGCCAATAACTGTGTTTTTGGTGAAAAGGACTTCATTTCCCCTCTGGAGAGGAAACGATCTACCCAGGACTGGGCATCTGCTCTAAGAACGGGCTGAAAGTTTCCCAGAGAGGAGAGCRCTCTCTGTCCTGGCAGCCCTCCTTAGTGCCCCTGTGGCTGCTCTTGCATGGAGTGCCATAGCCTGCCTCGGCGTATCGCCYTCGGAGGGGACATTCATCTCTGCCGTCTGACCGTGTCGCTTCACGACCAGCCTTGAGGGTGGAGCAGCAGAACCTCACTTCCATGTCCATGTGTCTTACCTGTCCGACTGAAGGTAGGCTCTCCAGGAGAAGCAGCTTGGGAGCTCCCTGTGACTTAGAATACAGTCAAGATAAACTCCGTCAGTTCATAAATAATGACAAATAACCAACTCAAAACCCAAATCTGTCCATAGGTTGAGATGCTCCTTCCCGCCTACTTGCCCATACAACTGCTGTGATGCGATTGATGTCTGCTAGACTAGTTCCTGTGCACTCTATTCTCGCCTTTACATTAATTTTTTTATCCAGGCTAGGAGTTATCGTCCAGTGCCAAGCGACCTCCAAGTAGTCCACACACACTGTGCAGGATGAAGTCAAATGCCTTTCTGACAGGAGCGAAGCACTGGAGGATCAGCATGTTGGCCTTGAAGCAGCCACCACCGCAGGATTGGCTCCTAYGTATCATTTTCTCTGCAGAGGGACTCAAATAAATGTCCTTCTATCTGTGATGTGCAATTTTGGAAGAGATCCCTGATCAAGCTACTTGCTCTGCAGCCTGATTAAGTGAGGTCATCTTGGGCTTTGCTTGAATCTATATGTCCTTGCATATGCCCTGCAGGACTGAGTTCCCCACATTTTGCAGATCTTTCTGTGTACTGTTGTGAGGTTCATACTTGCCTGATTAGATCACAGTGTCCTGTTAGGATAATTTCTGCTGACATGTCACTCTTTAAAATTCAACCTCTAGATGACTGTCTTCCAGCATATCCCAGGAATTTTGTTTGAGTAGGCTTTGCTTGTTGCAAATCTCAAACCATATTAATCAGTGCCCAAAAATCAGCTGTAAACGCRCACTGGGATTGCTGAATCTAATAGCCCTGACGGAAAACACCACAGTCATTCACACACAGTGCCAGCGACCTCCTTCTGTTCCTCTGCCTGGCTGGTCAGGATGAAGGCCCGTAGTGGGAGATGTACATACACATGTGCGGCGTGGGTCCCTCCAGTAGCTGCTCGGAGACATTCAGTCTACTCAGCAATTGTCTCTGGTTCCTTGATCTCTAGCAGTGGGCATCACTTCACGCAGGGCCTTGAGGCTCAGCCCCACTCCAGTTACTGCTGTTCAAGGACATCTAATCGTAGCCACTCAGTCTACCTTGTAGCTGACCCCTCCAGCTGGCGCTGCCACCTCCATACACACGTGGGCACAAAGAACAGAGAGGAAAATGTCATAAAGTGAATAATGGATATAGGTAGGCCAGTGAAGATCCATGGAATAACCTGTGAGGGAACACTGGCTAAGGTAGCACCTTTAATCTGTGAGCCTCACAGTAGCTATATAGATTTTACCAAGCAGTGTCTGTCTCCTTCCAACAGTTTGCTGCCTGTGAGTAGCAGTTTGTCAGACATAAATAATGTTTAGAGGCCAAAACTTTAGCCTGCTTCCCACACGTACAAAGTAACTAGCCAGCTRTAAGACAGTAGAACTGTCTATGTAGATGAAGGTGAGCAAGAGTTTACCCACAGCATTTGCCTCTCACACACGCTATATAAGTATTTAAATACATTCTATGCACAGTCAGACCTGAATCAACCCACAGTCTCTCTGTGTTTTGTAGCTAGTAGTGTGAAAAGAAGTAACACCCGCTTGTTGGTCACTGAATGCAAATGTACCCTCAAATCGTTTTCATCCAAGTTTGTGTTTACTTAGTAGTTTAGCCGAGTTAGGAGGTGCCTCTGTAATCTGCAGATGCGAAAACCTATACATTCTCTGTAGGTGCTTTTAGGCTTGGTCCAGGGTTTAAAGGCATTTAGGTATTTCAAAATCCTACTATATATTTAACTGCAATGGATTACTTGTGTTTATATTTTAAAATCTCACTAAACACCTTTTGGAAGTTTAATGCACCTAGATGTCTTTAAAGATTTCTCCCTTGATGGCTCACTTGATTGAGTCCATGAGATCCATTTTATAAACAGATTAACATCGGAATACAGCATCAGTTCTGTATGATGAAGTTTTATTTGTTGTATTTTGCTGGGTAGTCTTTTTCTCAGATACCTATACTGCATATTGACTTTTTCACTCAGTTGTATTCTTCTTTTCCTTCCCATCCACTTCATGGCCTAGTTTAATATTTAGATTGTGCATTATTTTTTCCATGCACAACTTAGGAAGAGAACTTTCTAAAGATTTTTACTTGCACATTTCCCCCTTTTCATTGGTTCGGTTGCTTTTCATTTCTTTTGCAATTTTGTCTCAATTTCTGCAGTTCAACCCCCCCCTCCACACACACACRCGCGCAAAAATAGTGAATATATTTAGCCCTAGAAAGTCTGCAGGCTGTCRCAGTAGGTGCAGACCATCAGCCATGCTCTGCAAAGTCATGTCCCTGGAAGCCTTCTGAACAGTTTACATGACTGGCATTCTCAAAATATCTCTCCCTCCCAAGCATGGAAGCATAAGATTAACTAGCAAAAGACATCCACGCTTGCATTTTAAAGGGAAGTGGGCTGATCTTTATGATCCCCAGCATGTGGAGAAAGGATTATTTGACTGCTAGGCCTAGTCTGGGTTGGTCTGAGATGTCTGGCTAGTGCAAGCCTAGTGCAGTTCGTTTCCACAGGACAGCTCTTACGTGCTCCGATGGGACCTCCGTGCAGTTCTTCCGTGCTCCTGCCAGCCAGCRCCGGCAAGGATCATGGCTGCCAGCCTTAGCAGTGATATCAGAGAGTAATGGTGAAGGAAATACTCATTGCTCCTGTAGAAGCTCCAGCTTCCTTGAAAAGGCTATGGCTTCATGGTCCCRGCAAACTGGAGAAGGCTGCAGGGCCTTGTTTGCAATCATGGTTTCTGGGTAAAGAGAAGACAAAAATCTCCAGTGCTCAGTCTTAACCTTTTTTCGTGTATTTCTTGCTCTTGTAAAGGCTAAAGTAAAAAGGGACACGGACACAATGATGCATTTCACAAGGCAGGATAAAATGTGTAAGGTGCCCATTCTGCTGGGTAGAAGGATTTTCCATAATCCATAATAGCAATCCAGGCAATAGTCATGTCTCCCACAGGATCCCATGGAAATTTGCCTTAATGCCCTGGAAAAAAACCAACAAGGTTCTGCTGTATTTAGCTGGTCATATGATACGATTGTTAAGCTACTTCCTGCTTTTCAGGAAACACATTTGTGTTTATGTCAGCTATGTTATGCTGTTGCTACAACTATTCCTATTTACTCGAATTTTAAAGGACTATAGAGAAGTTCAAGTCATAGCAAAGAGCTTGATATGAACYTGATAGCTACTAGTGCCTTTTTTTTTTTCTTTTCAGAAGGAAAGTAATGCTGTATTTTGATCCGTTAGAATATCAGCAAAGGTCCATCCAGTATGGTAAAGCGGGTTAGCRTTTGTGTTAGCTACCAAAGCAACAAGCGTAGTCCACATGGTGGATTCTCTCTGGCAGTTTGCAGCAGGCTGTAAATGCCACATACCCCACAATAGCCTTGAAGAGGAAAGTCCCATGGTTGGCGTCATTTCCTTTTCTCCTTGTTAGCCTGAAAGTTTTTAATGTTAAGAAAAGAGAATAGAAATCTTTAATAGCTTTGGTATTTGGCCTGGCTTCCCGAAGCAGCAGCAGGGGAAGGTRCGCTCTGTGCAGCCGTGTGCACGTCAACAATCCCACCACTTTTACAGTGTGGGGACTTACTGTGACCAAATCGGCCAGACGTCTAAGTCCTACAGATCATAGAATCTTAGAACCCTTAAGGTTGGAAGGGACTCTAGAGGTCATCTAGTCCAACCCCCCCTGCACACGCAGGGTCTCCTAGAGCATGTGGCACAGGGTGGTGTCCAGGTGGGTTTTGAAGATCTCCAGAGAAGGAGACTTCACAACCTCTCTGGGCAGCCTGTTCCAGKGCTCTGTCATTCTCACTGTTAAGAAATTCTTTCTTAAGTTCCTGTGGAACTTCTGATGCTTCAGTTCGTGGCCATTTTCTCTAGTCCTATTGCTGGCSACCACTGAAAAGAGGCTGGCCCCATCCTCCTCACTCCCTCCCTTGAGGTACTTACATTGCAGCCAAAGAAAGTCTAGAAACAGCTCTGTAGTTGCCATACCTCATATAGTCCACAAAAAGTTTCCCCCTGAAAMACTCACTGCTGTGGGAGCTGTGGTGTCACTACTTGCCACCTAAGCTCACACTAAGTTGCAAGGACTTGCTGTAAAGCTTTAATRCTGCCCACCTCTCTGCTCTGTATCAGCAGCCGCCAGCAGAGGTAATGCTGCTGTTGGCATCTCCATTCACCAGCTGTGGTCTGGACCTTGTAACGTTGAAGTGGAGGTCACAGTGACTACAATAAKTCGGGGCTAAATCTGGTTATGCCTGAATCAAATGTGTCCAAGAGAGCTCAAAGCAATGCTGAAGGAATTCTGCCATTTCAGCAGAAGATCCTCAGCTGCATCTTCACATATTTTTCTCACTGTCTGACAAGATGAATGGGAAAAATACTAAAAGCCCAAGCCTGAATGATGGTATGTGTTTCAGTCCAGTTCCTTCTGCACTTCCCGGCACTGGGAGCCTTATTGTATTTTCCTTGGTAACACATTTTTTTTTGTCCTCTGTAAAGCAGCATTTTCTTTCAGGCTTTWGTTTCTCCTTGTTTCAGCCTCAGCGTTATCATTTGGTCAAGCCGTTTTGCAGGGTTGGTGGCAGCTATTTTTATGCAACAGCTGCAGCAGCAGTAGAAGAGATAGGCAGGTTATGTCAGGCAGAGCGTGTGCTTGGTGGGGCTGTTCTGACTTCCACGTTCATAGGCGACCTAGCTACGTAAACAAACATCCAGAGAACAGGCTACGCTGTGTGTTCAGCAGTGCCAGTGAAGTATCCAGCCTAGTGTTTTCTTACAGCTGCAGCCAAAAGAGCACAGAAATACAAAATTAAGACAGGAGTTTATCTACATTCAGCCCTGCAACTTATCTGYATGTTGGAGGTCTGAGTGGTTGGAGGACCAGAGTGAAAATATATTTTAGGTGGGGGTTATACTCTGCATTATCTGTATTGCCCAGRGAGTGAGAGGTGCAGCTGCAGGAGGGTGATGAATCTGAGACATTGTGTTTGGTCAGCTCTGAAGAGATGCAAATATAGTGCAGAGGTTATCAGTACAGCCCTAGCATTTTGGCTGTGGGAGGCATTAGAAGGAAGAGAAAATGGACTTTTAGAGAACGATCTCAATAAAGGCTATCAGAAGAAATAGCATCTTGTGACCACATGAGTACCCTGGCAGCAACTCAGTTTGTAGCCCTGTCTAATCTAGCATCTCTATCAGTAGCCGGTGGTGGGAAAGCCTGTAGCTCTGGCATGTCCTTCTAAGTCCTGGCAACCAGTACTTAAGGGTTTGTTGAACCAAAGACTAAATCAGGAGCATCAGATGAGACTGGAGCTGAACGCAGCATTTAAACCTTGGCCATAAGTTTTTACAGTGGTGTGTGATGCTTTCTGCTCTGTCTTGTATTTGTGCTTTATTAAGTCTTAACATTGTGTTTGCCCTCTTGGCTGCTGTTGAGCTTCGAGCTGAGTTTTTTCACTGAACTCTACACAATAACTCCAAGAGGTCTTTTGAAAGCAGTGACAGGTAAATTGGACCCCTTCACAGTGACACAGAGACTTGCTTTTTTCCCTGTGATAACTAGTTAYAGATATTAAATTTAATCAGGTAGTATTTTATCCAAATCAGTATGAAGAAATACTTCTGAAATTCATTCCAACTGGTTGTAGTTTTGACTGCCCTCGAGGTGTTTATAGAATTGGCAAACTTCATCAGTCCACTGCTTGTATTTTCCCTCAGGCCATTTAGAATTATACGARCCAGGCCTCAGCATCGCCAATGTTTCTGCTCTGGACATTCCTTCTTCTCTTTTAACTTGTTATCAAAAGAGAAGAGCACGCAGAGCTTATCCCCTCCAGCACAGTCTGCTCAAGAATCTGGAGTAAAACACGTTGTGCTGCTCGCTCTGCAGTAGAGCTCTGGATGTGATGTGTAGGAGGAGAGAAGGAATAGGTGTAGGCTGTACACAAAACAACTTCTCGGGTGTTTTCGCTGAGAACAGAGAGGCAGCAATAGACCTCTTGGACAGTGGTCTGAAGTCCTGTCTAGACAGCCAGCTATTCAGTACTTACTAATTGAATTATTTACTGCTACTACTTACTAATTGAAATACAAGGTATATGTTTGGTTGAATTGGATAGTTTTTCAATTAAAAGGGATTCATCTCTCTGTGAGAAACGTTACTTCACAAGAGTAATTTGGCAGCTAACGTCAGTTTTCAACTGCTCTCTCACGCTCTCGGGTTTGTCGGCTTGCTTTCTTCTTTCCCCTCTTAGGTGGTGAGCGGTTCCTGGCCACRGCTCCACTCACTAAGGTGGCTGCTGCTGCCAGCAGGGCCACAGGGCCAGCCACAGGGCCACAGGGCCAGCCGAACGGAAGCAGCTGGACAAATGCTCCTCTCGGATTACACTTGCAAAGGGAAGAGCCCAGTCCTTGCAATTCCGGCCAGGCTCAGCCCAAACGGCACCGCGGCAGCGGCCACTCACCAAAACCTGGCTTATTTTTAACAGGACAGTCTGGGACAGTGTCAAGGGCGGGCAGGTGCTGCTGCTGAAGGAATGCCCTCTGATCCTGACTGCACATAAACAGCTGGAGAATCCCACTCGGAAAACTCCCRATGGAGAGCTGRAAGGGGACACAAGACTCGCGCCCTKKGAGCAGGTCATTTTTCGGGTAGAAAAGCAGTCTGCAGCGGTGAGGCCGGGCAGCGCCGAGGCCAGACAGCGCCACTGCTGCCTCTGGCTGCAGCCTGTTTGCAGCACTGCTGTGTTGGTGATTTAAAGGCTTGTGAATGCTAAGTATGCAGGAGGTCAGTCGGCCCASTGCCTGCCCACGCTGAATAATCCTTTTCATGGTCCAACCATTCAGCAGTGCCCCAGCACACGGGAGGATGCGGGATCACAATATACATTGCCCGCACAATAGCTTTGTGGAAAGGGTGCTGGGATGCAGTACTGCCTGTGCGCAGAGAACGTGCACAGAGACACATCCCATCGAGTCAAATATTGTATTCATTGTGGTGCCACATTGCTACAGTGAATAGAAACTTCTAATTATCATGTTAAGTGGGGCCTACAGGATGTGTCAGCCATGGACAGCTGCCCTCAGTGCTCAAACACTCTGTRTGTGGGGACAACTGCATTAATACAAAGAACAGCTATGCTAACAATGCTGCATGAATACCAAGGCAGACCCCTTTGGCCTGAAAACACTCAGAGTGAACGACAGGCAGCAAGAGGGATGGGACTTCTCTCTTCTCTTTGGTTTTGCAGTTGCTTTAAGGAACACCCCCCCCCCCAAACCTCCCCCCAAATTGTTGAAATGTGGCAGAAGTGAATGGGGAAAGGGACTAGAAGTCCACAAGGTGGATGGTAGAGCAGAGTGGCCGGAGGGTAGTGGGAGCACAGAGGGGCATGGAGCAAGGTGCAGAAGAGCAGCAGAAGGAGCTGAGTGCCTGAAACTAGTGGCACCCAGGGAACAGTATGAGACAGAGAAAAGTCTAGAGGAAGAAAAGCTAGAGCAGTGCTAGAGGTGTGGGAGCCCTGCAGAGAAAAGCAGGAGTCCTCCCTCAGCAGCTGGGAATTTCTGGAGGAAAAATCCCCAAAAGTCTTCAAAAAAGTAACTCAATTCTTCACAAAAGTGACTCAATTACTACTGTCATTAGTCATTGTTGATGCTGATAGTGATAGAATTTGTTTTGCTTTCACTGATGACAGATCTTGCAAAGGCACTGCTACCATATCACAGACAGATAGGACCAAGAAACATGAGAAGATCCTTGTTTACTGGGGATTGGACTAGATGATCTCTAGCGGTCCCTTCTAACTTCAACCATTCTATAATTCTGTGTGAATCTAATGAACACAGAGATGAAATTCCCTACAGACTTTCCTCTTTCTCTAGGTTAAATTCTGACGTTAATGTAGCTTGCAGACTATGCCTACAATGAGGAGTGAAACCAGCTTTATCTCTCCATCCATGGATGAAATGGCTTTTCTGAACAGGGAAAGGGGAATAGTTGGCCACAGCAACTACTAAGTAATTGCTGGTTTCAGGTATAATGTATTTATTGTTGAATGATCAGTTCTGGGAATACATGAGCTTTTGTTGAAGATGTTGACTTTGACTTGGAAAATATGTTCATCCAGGGATCCAGGTGCCCATCAGAACAATATTCCATAGCAGGTTTCAAAGCATCTTCCCTAAGCAGAGAAGAAAGCAGGAAAGCTGTAGCTAGGAAAACATTTGAATTAAGTGTCTTTGGTCCAGAATTCACTAAAACAACACCTTGTTCCACATTAGCTTTTCAAGAGAGAGACGAGTACTTCTGCAGTCTTTCAATTTTTCTGGTCCAGTAAGAAATCTGTAATCCGTCTTCTTCTTAAATAAGACTATTTATGTTTTCTTGCTTATTGCTTTCTCATTTTGGAGGTGGGGAAAGAGCAGTTAAAAACCACTACTAAATAAAGGCAGGTTGCAAYGCAAGCCAAGCATTTATGCAAGGTAAAATACTTTGTAATTAGAAATATTTTTAACATAAGTGATCATAGTCTTCACAGTGTAGTGAGTCAGAAATTATTTTACCTAACTGGACTTTAAAGGACTTCTGAGATGCCTGAAACCTCTCTAGTTCTATAGTAGACAAATTACCCATATGCTATTAGACTGCCATTTTCTTAAGTACAGTTGCTTTTTAGGCAGAACAGATTCATAAACAACTAGTGGTGCCACTGACATATTTTACTTCCAAAAGAAAGCCCTAACTTGTACATCGCCTATTTTGGCTAATTARTAAAACAAATTGTTAAAGAAACTGATTATCATGCACTTTTTATGTTGGAAGTGTAAGGAATGAGCTCTACTAATCCCAGAGTTTATTTGGATACAATGAATTTCTAATATTACATTTGATTAGCTAATTTGTAAATGCTAATTTGTAATTTGTAAATGYTATTTAAATGTTCTGTTTCAAATGCTGATAAACATTTATTAGTCAATCTTCATAACTGAGAATGCACTAGGAGAAGCATACTATGGGCCGCTCAGATTGATGCATGACTTTAAAAATATCTTAAAAGCAAACAGAGCAGCTCTAGATTATTGAGGTCAGCAAGGTGGGGGTTTTTTGTTTGTTTGTTTGGAAAAAACCAATCAGCAGTCATGATAGAGCCTGGTCATGGTTAAGAGTCCGTAAACGCAGTTTTTCTTGGTAGACAGAGCTGTGAATAACCACTCCAAAAATACCCTCAGATTTGCCCATTTTACTGAGCAGCTTATCACAGGCTATTTATTTTTGTCTCTGCAGGAGACTGCTCCCGAGAGCTTTTCTAGAGAACTGACATTGGCTCTTCCAAGAGAGGCGGAAACTGTTCAACACCGGATACAAATCAATAGGGTCACTTAGGCCGATTACAGGCTGTACTTACTAGGCAGAAGTGTGTTACACTGATATCATCATTCTGTTTTTCTGTCGCACTGCGTTTGTCCTGAAGACTAAATCAATCCTGGATTAGAGAAAGCTGGATGATRTTCCACTAAACCAAATGCATATTTTCATGCAATCAGGAAGAAAACTCACACTGTTGTCTCTATAGAAATGGCTGCACGGAGGTTTCCGGGCAGCATTACAAACTAGATTCCTGATCTTTCCTGCATTTAATGAAAAAGAGCAACTGCTACAAGAGCTTGCCCAAACCTTCCCTCCTGGCATGCAGTCGCTTGCAGGCTTTGCAGCTTCAGGAAAACAGATGGAGGGGGGCATTCCTTTCATGTGGAAGGAAACAGGCTGCAGGGTTTCTCCGTGGCTAGAAAGTGAGTCAGCAGGAGAGAGCCCAGAGCTGGGAGCCCTGTAAGAGGATCCAGTTACCTCCCTGTTGCAGCCCTGCATTTTGAAACTGCCTGCGGCAGATCATGGGTCTCTGAAGAGTTACGATTATTTCATGGATACGTTACTCTGGAAATCAAGAGACACCATCCAAAGCCACCGTTTGAATATATTTATTCATGGACAGCATTTCAYAAAGTTGGCACCATATAGCAAAAAAAGAAAAAAAAAGTCATCACTGACACATTTTCAATCCCACCCATCTTAATTTCATAACAAATTAAACTAGTGGAATTGAAAGTTGTGAAGCAGTAAAATACCATCTTCTCTCTTGCAAAAACTGCAGTGCTTATGACTATAAATATTTTAACTGGATATTTAACAGGGTAAGGTGGAAACATAAAAATAGCAAATGTTTAAAGCCCATAAGGATTACTTACTGATACACAGCTAAAGTGACATGTGAATTATGCTAGTGTCTCCAGCAAACCAGAGGCATTAAAAATAAACTTAGTATTTCAGTTCTAAACATTTTAAAGAAGCTTGTGCCTTTAATTCAAGTGCTACCTCAGGAAAAAGCATGTGGAAATGATGCAGTTATAATTTTAGTCAGTTACAAATGATAACACATATTGCAATTATCTTCACAGTACTAGTGAGAATTACCAGCATTTCCTAATTTTCAAACACCTATCGTTCTACACACTGTACTCAAAAACAAAACAAAAAACACTTTTAGCCCCAAGTCTCATCTTCCTTTTAGTCACTCCCTTCAATGCAGGGAAGGAAAAAAACCTAGAGCATATTCCAAAGGATCTAAGGAATCTGGTCCCTTCCTCATCCCATCTCCCTAGACAGAAGGGTTTGTAGTCACATTTCTCCTGAAAGAACAGGAAGGTGCAAGAAAGCAACAGCCTCATGTGTTTATGAAATGAAGGAAAGGAAGTAATGATAAATCCTGAATCACATGTGCAGAAATAAAAAGAGAAAAGCTATTGGATTCTTCATTCGAGCTGCAGAGCGAGCAGTGTTGTTTTGCCTGCAGTCTGTGAATAGTGCCCGAGTCAACAAGATCGAGTACTTCAGTGAAAATTCCTTTTTTGGTAACTAGGGAGCATGACTCGGTGTACTGGATTGCCAGTAAGTGCCACAGGCAGAAGGGCTAGRGCAAGCACAGAGGCACTAAACACATCTCACACCTTTGACAGTGCAGTGCTACCACGCCTTGACTGCAACCATGACATGTGCTTATTAAATAAGATTAAAAAAATAAAAATTAAAGTTTAAAAAAAAAACAAAAAAGCTTCATCTCTGCATACCTGAAGAGCTTGTGCTTAAAAAAAAAAAAAAAAAGGAAGAAAGAAGATTCTGTGCCTTGTGAGCTTGCACACTTGCAAGCCACACTTGCATGTGGTTTATTTTCTAGAAGCTAGAAAATGCTGAAGTTGTTCTTTGCCATGTAATTTGTAGAGCTGAAGTGAAAAAAATGTCTCCTGAGCAGGCTGTAAAAAAAATCCAAGTGGCTCCAGTTCACAGAGCTAAGCACTCCAGTGCCAGAACTTCATCTATGGGGGAGAAAAAAAGCTTGTAGAATAGCTGATCCCATCCCCTGAACACTAATCCTGCAGCAAAACTCAGACTCAGTAGCAACGGCAGAACTTCCCAAGACACTTCTGCCATTGCAGGGAAATACCAGSTTTGAGTTACTTTGTTTGGCTGTGTGTGCTTTGAGCTGGAACACAGAGATACTTGGAGATAGAGGCTTTGCTGCTTTGATGACCTTCAGCAGCTCAAGTTCAACATGTTAAAGCTCTCAAAGCAGCAGCCGCCACCTGAAAACATTCCAAATTCATCCCAAGCAAGTACGTCAGATTTTGTTAAATTTTAGTATAGTGGCACTGGGCAGTACGGAGTGTTAGTTGTGCAGTAATTCCCTCCTGCTAGAGGAGACTGGAACTGGAGACCTGCAATTCAGCCTTACAAAAGTTTGTGCAGTATAGATGCCAAAGAGGCAACGTACAGGTCGGTGTAGTACTSAATAATGCATATTTTTTAAAAAAGTGTTGGTGTTCATTTCCCCCACACACGTATTACTAGAAGCATTACACAGAGYTTACTTTCAAAACACAGGCTTGTTTTAATAGAATAAAAGGCCCTGAAAAAGTTAGCGCCAAGGCCCTTGGACTGCCTCAGCTAAATACTATTCCTTGATACAGATAGTGAGACCTTGGCCAACAATCACTATTTCAGAGTGTAGCGTGGTGGTGGTGGAAGAGAACAATGCACACAGTACAAAGCTTTCATTTTAACACAATCCCTTTCTCAGGAGCCGCAGGGAAGTTTGAGTGTTTTCTTTTAAAGGCAACTCAACAGTGCTACAAGTTGCAGCCCTTCCTCCCTGGGAGGAAACACTGAGCAGCAGCCTTTCCCTTACCTGGAGCCTTGCAACCCTTACAAAAAAGCAAAACTCTTCAGTGGGTGGAAAAAATAGAAAACACGGCTTCTTTCTTAGCTGTCTACTCATTGGTAACACCATTACTGAAGAGACAGGCCTGACCCTCTAAGGGTAGTCTTTAGGCTGCTTCTCATGAAGCTGCAGCCTCAGCTAAGCCAGATCCTTAAAGGGAAGGCACAAATAAGCATARGAAGGTGAGGTTTGTAGATTAAGTGGGTATTAGTGACATCTGATGCAAACAAATCCAGCTGATGGACCAGGACAGATACCACAAACCACAATTCTCAGCCTTTCTGTTCACCTGCTACTCTTTTAGAGTTTCTCCCCWGAATAGGTTGGATCAGGGCAGCTGATGGTGAACAAGTTCTTGCCTCCACAGTGGTGCTGCAGGTATCTGGGCGTCCTTTCCATTTTGCTCCTACTGCTTCCTTTCCCCCCCATCGTCCTTGTTGTTCACCAATTTCTCTTCCTGGGTAGCATCTGTTACCCTTAACTCTCCTGGTATTGAGCAAGAATATATCCAAGCATGTATCTAAAATGGGTCATAAGCCACCTCAAAAAACCCCAAAATCTTTCAATGATACTTTTTTCCTCCCCTCCATTCAACAACAGGGGTCTGCATTTTCATACAAAATCCCCACCACTGTTTGTTCACACTATTTAAGGAGACACTTGCTGAAAAGGAGTCATTCTGGCAGCTCAATAAACTGCAGAAAATATTCTGGGCAATTCTACCTAAAGATTAAAAATTTTGCCCTGAATACAATTTTGCCCTGAATACAAGGGCATTGAGTTCAGGAGCCTCTACAGACGCATACTACATGTACCTTAACTGCAGCCTGTGATGTGGTGTCAAACCTTGGGGCAGTAAAAGTTGCAAAACTGAAGGCATGGCGWCTGAAGAGAGGCTCAGGATGTTTCCTGTAAGCCAGATCCCTGAAACTAAGGCAAAATTTTCAGTRCTTTAGCTATTTAACATATTCTTCAACTAGTAGGACTACGCCAACCAAAAYTTTCTGCAGGTTTGCAGTATAAGGAGTTTATGAAATGCTTTTGCTTGCTTCAAGAAAAATAAGGCTAAGTTTATAGCTTCTGCTTAGCGGCTGCACTTTCTCAAATTAGACTTCATGTGGTTAGTCAGAGAGCCACTGAAGCACAATCCAGTTTATTGTAAACAAGGACCCTCCACCCTTTTGGACCTCAGGCACAGCTGAGTATGATGATCAGCTGGGATGTCAGGGACTATTAAAAAAGTCCCAACAAATCATTTAAAGCCAAGTCTGTTCAGAAGACAAGTAGACAGCTATGAACACAAACCATGTCTTGATCAGTGCAAAGARAAAAGTTGGATACAAAGCCTGCCTGCTTCCAAGTATACAGATTTGCCATCTCGAGTTGCTGGAGCAAAGACAATTGCCTCTCTTCATTTGCCTAATTTGCCCCAGCCTTTTTCCATTAAGAGGACATGAACACCAAATATTTTATGGCTAAGGCCTACAAGCTTTTGCACAGGAGGAGGAAAAAGAGTTTAGTTCCCTTCAGTGAAAAAGAGTTTAGTTCCCCTCAGTGGACAGCCCCTCCTTTAACATCACGACAATCACAACTGGTCAGCAGAACATCTTTAAGCAGAAGGATCCAGCCTGAGAAGCACARCTGTGCTCGCTACTCCCGCTTTGCTCTTGTACACGCGTGGCCTTCATCGTATTCGTCCATCAGCTGCAGCATGTACGTTCCACTGCACACCAGAAACTGTCCAACTATCTGTGCGGCGTGGGACACCAGCTGAAGCATCTTCCTAGAAGGAAAGCCACTTGTTTAAGAAAGTTTTCACCAGCAGAGTGACACTGTCAGGTCCTTCCTTCCCCCCCGCACTGCTCTCTAAGATGAGTTTGGAAGGTGCATTTAAGAATTCTCTTGTTCTTCCTCACATCTGGACRGCAGGTCATATTCATGCTTTCTTTAGAGCAGTTACCTCTGTGCCCACTGATTGCACTTGTTGACATGCTGCAGGCTTAGGCAGAACCAGAAAACACATTTAAAGCAGTCTGTCATCCTGCTAGACTTCTACAGGCCTCTGCAAAACTATCGCTTCAGCTACCAGAGGCCCACTGAATATTCACCTCTACCTGGGAGCTGAGCAGCATTCRTGCAGCATGAACACATTTGGGTTCTCACCTTTAGGCCAGGCACTAAGAGCACATCTTTGGTCTTCCAGCTACAGGCACATTAATACTGCCCAAGCAGCAAGCCACAGGAATTCCCAGATCCCAACAAATGCTTCAAAGCAGTAAAATGGTAGCAGGATTCAAACACATAATAGCATGTRGGAATCAGTACAGTTCCCTAAATTAAAASCAGGCAAGCATCAGGTGTATATAATATAGWCTGCAGATAACCACAGAATGTCAAGGATATGGAGATTATATTTCAGTGGTCCTTTACTCTTCAGCTTATACTTGTGACTGGAACAACTCCAAAATTGGAAAGGGAACAGTTTCTGAAGATTCAGAAACAAGAGCAGTCTTCCCCTTCTGCGAAAAACAGGGAGACTTTCTCAGCTCCCATCCAAGAAGCCATGCACTTGTGAACCTACTGGTGCTATTCACTTCTCCTTTGAGTTCTAGCAAAGGACACAAAATTCTCTGCTTACAAATTCATTTTTTCCCACCACAATTAAAAAAATGCTTGCAATCAAAATACAACACTTCCCCCAAGCATTTAACCYGCTGCTGCCAAGACCCTGGGAAGCCTTCCGAGCTGCTGCACCTCACTCATGCCTCCCACCCACGTGCCATCTCAGCATGGCCACCCCTCCCTCGCAGGGCCGTGAGCTCTGCAGGGTGAGGAAGCTGCCCCAGTTCAGGCTTGGGAGCAGCTGCAGCAGCCCCTTGCACACRAGAGCAGCTGCCACACGAGCCACGGGGGAAGTTTTGGCCAACTGAACACTTGATCCTTCGCTTGGAGGGAGGAACCATGAGGGGAAATGCGCAGGCCGGAGCTGGCAGACAGCGAGCACCTCCCTGCAGTGTTTTAAAGCCATTTCCCTTCGCACTGTGTGGGAGGGCTCAGGGATAGGGCATCASAGGCAGTAATTTGGCACCCATTAGCAGGACTAACACAGCCTGACTCCAGTCCAAGGAGCACGTCAAGACAGATGGTCTTGCCATTAAACTTGCGAGTGTCTAAGGTTGTTGCCTCTCTTCTCGCTGTTCTTGGCCCATGAGCTCTTTTCCCACCCTTGTGCTGGTGCTTCCCCTACAGTCCACTCTTTGKGGAACAGCTGAGCTCCCAGAAGAACTGAGCAGCTTCTTCAGCTGTCCCGGCACCACTTCCTTCTCACCAGCTGCACTGTGCTGGCAGGCAGGGCTGTCACTTACATTCCTCCTCAAACTCTGCAAGTTCCAATGCTGATAGTCACTGCCACAGCAGACAGCCAGAAAGCAGAGTCTGTTCTGGCTCAAGAGGCCTGACAAACCCAGGAACTGGAGCAGTGCAGCTGTCCACGRGTGTCAGCCCTTTGCTTTGAAGAAAGTCTAACGAAGCCAGCACTGCACAGAGCAGTATAACTGCAATGTACAAGAATCAAAGACACAAAGGTCATGTACAGTCACACCAGCTTTAGCTTGAAAAATTAAGGACCATCTAAGTACAGTAAGATTAGCATTTGATATTAAGACTTGCATCCTGTGGCTAGGGACTTCTTGAGCTCTTCAAACTGCATGTTGCTCAGACGAAGGGTAAACCCCAACGTGGAGGCACAGAGGGCTGACTGCTCTCTACAGGGTAGATCTGGTCCTCAAAGTGTTGCAGCTCCACACTGCTGTGTCTCCACCAGCACTTGAAAGGTAGGTCAGGCAGAGCAGAGCAGGACTAACCTAGACACTTGTCAGTGCAGACGGCTGGTACCTCTGTGAAGGAGCCATTCCTTCAGAGGCAGACACAGCTGCTCTTGACAAGGCATAGAGACTTCAAAGCACTGGACAGGATATGTGGAGATTATTTTGCCTCTGTGTCGGACAACAGTTCCCAACAGTCAGTTCTGCCAAACTGAACACCCACCCAAGCCCAGTTCTGGAGGAAGCAGTGGCCTTTTCTARGCTCTCTCATTGTTTAACAGTGACATCAGTCTTAGCAGAGCATCATTTCTTGCCTTTATCATCTCCACATGCCAGATTTTGCAAAATCTGCTCAAGCTTTAGGATAGGTTTCTGCCATTAAAGCTCAGATTCCCATCTCATTTTGTCCTACTGTGGTACCAATCTAAAGAACGTGATTACTCATTCCTCAGCCTCCTGTATTTTTCAAAAAGTCAAAAGTCTAGGGAATTCTTTCAAACAGGGAAAAAAAAAAAAGCGCGCAGTACCTTGAGTGTTAGGTGCTAAACTTCCAGAGATAGAAACCTTAAGATTCCACTAGGAAGAACTGTATCTAGTCATACTCACTTTTTAACCTTTTATAAGATAGCTAACCACCTTTTACCAGAAGCTCCAGCATGTAGATCAATTTGTAAGAATCAATAAAAAATAAACCTGCTGTCACAGAACTGGCAAGCACGCAAGTTTTTGTCATTAAAACCTTGCCTTGTTAGCACTGGCAGTGTATACTTACCGCAGTATGCTTTTTGCTCCCATACATTTGATGTCATATGACACAGAGTAGATCTCATAGAAAGTAGCCTTCACATTTAAGCAGCCAATGAAATCTTTGGGGTTCAGCTTGTACAGATCAAATGTGATGTTAGCTACTCCCATTTTCTTCTTTGGCYTCACAGGCGTGAGTGCATTTCTTGTCTAATTAAAAAAAAACAACACAAATTATAAGGCTGCAGAACAAGGCAAGTCAGTATTGCAGTTTTTAGGAGCAACTCAGTTTTTGGGCTAGTTCTCGATCAGTTCTAAATTTGAATTAAAAGCATTAGYAGTTAGAGAAAAGCAAATCTGTAGCTTGTATAATTTTGTCCTCATCAGGCCTCTGAAACCATCCCAAAGAGACCCAGTTTCTGGGTTCTTTCAGAGCTGAAGTTCTGAAGTGGTGTAAGACCTCTTGAATATGTCTTTACTTCAAAATGGCTACATTGAGACTGCAAGAAATCCCAGTGGATGCTATCTCTGCTATTTCAATGCAAAATGAGACACTAGGTTCTTCATTTTAGGGAGAAACACGACACGAACTAGCAATCCTAGCAATGGCTGTGAAGATGCATCTGTGAAAGTTAAGGACTTACTTCAAATACCATCTCAAAACACCCTTTTCTTACTAAAAGAAGGGGTGAAGCCACTACTGATTATKCCTAGGACTTACTGCTAATTTTAAAAGGAAAAAGCAAAGAAGGAACATGGAAGAATTTTCCATCCTAACTCCTGCCTCTTCTGGGGGCAAATTTCAACACAAGCTGCCCTTGGGCCCTTTCAGGACTAGGTCACTAACTCCAAGAAAAGTTAAAAAAAAAAAAATATATATATATATATATATATATATATATAATATCAGTAAGCGAGCCCTATCTTTAGGGAGACATCTAGTGGATACATGGGTTATTTTACTCACCACATTATATTAAAGATTAATAATTTGTCAGCTAACAATCTGTGTCTGATATTAGATGAAGCAATAAAGTTATGCAAGACTGGGGCTCTTCACTGTTACCCCAGTGCTCAGCCAGTGCCAAGGCAAATATGGCCAAGTTAAGCACTGTCTTATGTCAATAGCCAACAGCTTAAGGGCTGTTTCTTCTACTTTGGTGGCCTCTGAGCYGAGCTCAAACAACTGTCCGCCCTCCAGCAGGGGTTTGGAGCATGTACCTGCATTTGGGTATTCCTGTGGGATACCCTGTGAGCCCTCGGGATGTTTGATGTAGCACCACAGAGCTTCCTCTGCACTCCAGGTGAGGTATGGCAGAGTTGCGGTGTTCCCCCACTGTCATTTGGGACACACTGAAGGGGGGCAGCAATGAAGCTAATCCTGCACCACGCCAGAGAGGGCATAGGGCAGGGGGGAAGGAGCTGGGCAGAGTCATGTCTTTGCCTCTCTTTTCTTTTTGGGAGTTTGATGATAGCTTTCAAACAATTGTTTCACAGAAGGGCACWTCAGAATTTGACTCGGATTAATGCACAGCTATGCTGCTAACCCACAAGCCTCCAAAGCAGAAGCTAAGGATATGGAGTTAGAAGGTTAAAGCTAGCCAATATCCTAGGTAAAATATCCTAAAGCACGTAGGCTACCATTATATTTTTATGACAACTTTTAGCCACTTGATTGATTACAGGTATTTCTCTAGTTGTCACTAAACTATTACTGCATCTACCACAAAGAAAAAACTTATTTTGCACTATTTAATTTGGTGTTTTGTCATCTCTAGAAGATAACTTCAGGGGAAGTTTTCTCCCTCTCCTCCCCTCTTTCCAAGTGAGCACTTACTTGTGTCCATTTCTGTCCTTTTTCTAGGATCATGAAGTGTGTGTTATCATCCAGGGACTGGAAGAACTCTTCCGTTTCCACAACTGTGCCATCTTCCTCCAAAACCAGAGTAACTATTCCAGCGGATATAAGGAAGGCATCTAAGGTCTGTAATAAAACAGATTAGAGTGTATAAAAGGTGGTGCATCACCACAATCCTTTTTTGCTTTCACTAAGTATTCAGAGTTGCCCAAGTGCCACATTCCCCTCAACCTCCCCAGGAGTGATTGGAGAAGAAGCCCATGGGTCTCCTTCCTGGGATGCAGCACTTCACTGCAGGTTTTGGTGAGAGTGGGAGCTTCTCTCTACCTTGCTGATGAGCTCCTGCAGAGTGCTGGCCACAATCCCTTTCCGGCTGCTTCTGGAGGCATTTGACACACGGAAAGGTCGTCCTGCAGGCATGAGAGGGGGGAACAGGGTCTGTTTTGTTACTGCTCCCACAGATGTTCCCATGGATACCAAAGATCTAAGATAAAGAAAATTTCAACGTAGTTAAAAGAACAATGTCAAACACTGAGAAGGACTTGAGTTTGGTGACATAAGCACGTTATGCAAGTAAATCACAGCTCAGGTTGGACTTGCAGAGCTTGCTTGCCAAACTAAACATTACCCAGCCTCTACAGRCACTTGTCTCTGAACAATACTCTTGCCAGTGGCATTAGAAAACACTTCTAAAATGAAGACCATTTTGGGCAGATGTGGGCCAAGTTCCCTCTCAGTTCATCTGATGTCGAGGTCTCGGTTCCCACGAGGCCAACAGGTTTTAGCACTATGGTGAACTGGAAAGGCAGCAGCTCCTACTCTTACTACATCCAGTGGTACAGATCACTCTTTCCCTRCAAGATAAATAGTCATTCAGATAGTTCACAAGGACTACTCCCAGSTAATTATTTCAGATAAGAGCTTGCTTCAGGAAGGCTAAATCTCTTATTATATTTAAAATATCTATTATTAGGATACAAATGGATCCTTTTGACAATTGACTTGCAAATAACTAAGACATTTGTGTGTTTTCTAAACACTGTCCACAGTCTACAAAATTCCATCCARTCTGGGAAATGATAAAACTTATTTGTGTCTTAAGGTGTTACAGAAGAAATGAGTCAAAAGGTGACTCATTGGTGAGATGAGAGCATGTAGTAGAGAGTGTCAGGCCATGACAGCGGAGAGCCTAGAAGAACTCAGGCACTTACAAAAAGATGGTTCAGCATTTACCCTGAATAACCTCCTGTTTTAATAGTGACCACTTAGGTTCTCTTAGGAAATCTGAGCACCTAAGAGGCAATTGCAACAAGGTACAGAATTGCTCCCATCTACATCTAACTTTTTGCTGCCAAATTGTATTGGTTAATTCAATTGCTAGACAGACTGCCAGAAACTCCCCTTTCTGCAAGATACCTCGAATGGGCTGATGTGTTTCTAAAGTAGCCTTGTRTATGTAAGAAAGCACTTAATCTCTCAGATTCTCTAGTTTCATTCCCTGGGTACCTATTGGTCCTTAATACAAAGTTGCACAGGGTGGGGAATGGATGTGTCACTGCTGGCTAAGATGCCAGCTTCACATAGGAAAAACTATTCTCAGGCACTTTTCCAGAGGAGGAGGAGGAAGTGAATTAGCAGTCTTTTTGTCCACATCGCAAGAATGACTACAGGAATTCCTAGAAAAATTATGAAATAGCATAAAGTTATTCAACAGAAAGTGCCTTCCTGCTTTTGCCTTTTTGTGCAAGTCCACGCTGAGCAAGGAGAAGACCTCTTCCAGAGCTTTTACCCAGTTTTAAAGCACATCTTCTGGGAYGCACGAGTAGTCTTTTTCGTAAAGAGCTGGTCAGTGTTTCAGAAATTCATTTCCTACTTGCTGTCCTCTTGAACTGCCTTCCTACACAGCTTTAGGCTACCACCTCTCACCCGAGGACAAAAAAGGTCTCTCTTCCTCACCAACTCCTCCAGCACTACGCAACTTTTATTGTACTTCTTTAGGAGGACTATTTTTCTTCTCCATTCCATAACTCGTATCAGTGCTATGTGAAAACTGGGCTCCCTTTCTTTCAGCATATGCACGTATTTGGCTGGTCAAAACCTCTCTCCTCCTCACATGGAGCGAGGCTGAAGGGCCACGGTGGTTTCAGGAAACTGGCAGTGCTTCCAGCACAGGGCTGAGCACTTTCCTGCCTGAGAAGGGCCAGTGCCAGGAGGAAGGACAGAGTAACAAGCAGCCCTGACACAGGCCAGGCACCCAAGACCCATCGGGGACGTGTGCTAATACGGGGTGTGTTTGTTGATCGCTGAGTAATTTAACAGAGCCCCAGTCACGCTGCTGGCACTGGGCAGCTCCCCTCTGAATCACCTGCATCTCCTCCTCACRCAGGAAGCTCAGCCCAGGCTGGTGACTCCACAGGGCACCTCTGTGTTTGGAAGTACCATGGACACAAAGACATCTTCCACACCTACGGACCACGCTGCCAGTAGAAGGGGCTGTTTCTGACAGTGACAAAAACCCTCTCCTGATAAACCATTCACTTCCCCATTACTCAAGCCAAGCTGCCGTGCACAAAAGGGAAAGCCTACGAGATAAAGCCATGACATATCTTAATACAGTGGCAAGCATCAAAATCATTGAGAAGTGAAGGTTCAGATGCAGAACCATTCATATATGCCAATTTATTTTTGCCATTTTGGCAGCTCTAAGGAAAGGCATCACCAATGTTGCCTATTTCTACCAGAGGATGAAAAAGCTTTTGTGAAGAACACACACACACACACACGGACTTCCATGAGCTCCAGCAGGCCCAGTCACTTAACAGAAGCCCAAACCTTGGGTAGCTTCACTTGATATACAGTCAGTGTCACTTGATGTACGTTTCAAGAACGCAGTCACTACCATATCTAAACTAAACCTGCTTTATGGGTCCGGGCTCCCGTGAGGGGTGAGGCTTCATGCAGCGCCAGGTACCAGGAGCTACGATGCTTTTCCAGTCCTGGCTAACAGAATTGARGCCCTTCATCGCCAGGCCTACTACCTAAAACCTGTCATTCCCCCCAGCCTGCAATGGCCACAGACTCAGGACCGCCCAGCCTAGGCTTGGGCCTCCCAAGGAAGATCTCTTTTTTACTGTAGCTGTCCTCCAGAACCACACAAAAACATCCTGGCACAAGGAGTATCTCTACCAGACTGGACTTACTGAAAACAGTTTCCTACCAAAAGCTGATCAGGTCAAGCCAGTGAGCAAGGGGTACAGGTGCAGGGAGCATTGCAGAGTGCTTGCCAACTTCATTAGAAAGTTGAGTGACTTATCAYGGACAACTCCAACGTTGTGTTATTATTCTTTAAAGTTGAAAAGCTCCCACACCAGTGGAAAATGCAAGAACTCAGAAAAAGYATGTAGAATCAAGAGCCAGAAATATCTTTAAAGTCTACAGTGTTACTCAGTTTGTTGGGTTACAGMTGGTGAAAACTGGACCATCCCTGGCATTCAGTCTAACGGCAAGGGTGGAGGAAAGGGGACATTGATGGCAGATGAATTCAGCTTTATTAGGGAACAAAAATAAAAATAATAAAAATAAGAGCCTGCCTCKAGCCCTGTGCACATATTTCACTATCTCTGTTTGCAATAGCCCGGCRTGTTTATTTAAGAACGTGGTGCAACAGCCTTCAGCCACACTCGGGCACAGTTGCACAACCCGAGTGGCTTCGGAGCAGGGCACCGCTTGACTTTCAGGGCAGAGTTCACAGGCAAAGGACAACGGCAGAAACAGCTAAGCCAGCATAAGAATAACAAAATAAAAACAGAGCCGGGAATCAGGCGGGGGGCCCGAGGGTCGCCCGCGCCGCGACCCCGGCCTCTCTGCCGCGGCACGAGCCGCGCACGGAGCAGAGCTCTGCGCGCGCAACAGGCGCCCGCCGGGCCGCGGGCCCCGCGACGCTGCTCCCCGCGGAGCCCGCAAGCCGCTCTGCCCACGGGCCCTCCGCGGAGGAGCGCCGGGGCTGCCCCGCTCCCACGGCCGCGGGCCCCGCTCGTCCCCCGCACTCACCGCGCCAGCGAGCCCACGCAGCCCCGCACCGCCTCCATGGCGAGCCCGGCCCTGCCGAACCGAACCGAGTCCCGGCGAGCCGAACCGAGCCCGCTCCTGCCGAACCGAACCGAGCCGAGCCGATCCGCGCCGCTGCCGCCGCCTTTGTGGGCGCGCGGCGGCTCCGCCCCGGCGCGGTCCCGCCCCGGCCCTCCGGGGAAGCAGCCACGGGGCAGGGGCCGCTGCTCCCCAGCTGGTGCGGCCGCTCTGAGCTGCTCTGCGCTGAAGCCGCCGCGCATTAGGGTAAAGAGGAGGATTAGGCGTTTGGGCTGCTGCTTTTAGAGGCGCGGATGAGCTTACGCCTTGGATTAGCGCATACGGCGGCGGAGGCAGCGCGGTGCCGCCGCGGGACTGGGTTTGCACGGCGGGCACAAGCGCGGGCTTTCCTTCTCACCGGGAGCACAAGTGCAGAACTGTGCAGCTCTGAAACAAGCTGCTGGTTTTCAGAGTTAGGAAAACACTGTGCCCTAGGAAGAACGGTCAGGCTGAGGCAAAGTACAACTCCTGTGTGGTAGCCTGGCGTGGAGCCTGTGGAGTGCCAGGAGACCTGCGGTCACTGCTGCTCAGTGAAAGGCCTGGCCCAGAGGCAGCTCTYGCACCACCCTGAGCATCAGGAATAAGTCATTACCCAGGCAGCCCCGTCATCCAGCCTGCTTAGGACATTGTGTTTCTCTAGTGCTCAGGMTGACACCTCCTAGGGACCTTTATCAGCTAAAATCATCCTCACCTTAATCTCAGGACAAATCCTGGCCCTTCATCAGAGCCAGGCTYAGCCCCTCAGCCTCCCCCAAGCCCTGAGCACAGGCTCTTATCTCCTCCTGGTCAGGCTGCTTAGGGCTTGCAGGTGTGAGGGGCCCTTCTTCTCTGTTAACCTCCTTCTCCTCCTCTGTATTCTCCTACACTTGGTTTATCTTAATCCAGTGATAAGACTGGACAAAATACTATCCGGCTGCAAAGCTGGTGGTTGCCATCTGCACCAGCGCTGCAGAGGGGAGGGTTGGTGCGGTGATTTGGTTTGCCATGCTTGAACAAAAGCTTGCTCGGGTGACTTTGTGGTTTGTGGCAAATGATCAAGAGGATTTCTACAAGGATCTGCGTCAGGTTACGAGTGTGGCAAGAGGACTGGATGTCTTAGTATTTCTAACTGAGCCAAATTTTTGACTTTTTTTTTTTAACAAAGAAACAGGACTGCATTTTAAAGCCCAGTAAGCTGGGTGTAACTTTGCCACACAATAAGTAAGGAAAATAACCCTTTTATTAATAACAAATATTTGGCCTTGTTTCTGGCAAAAATCTGGAAAGGATTTGGCAGAGAATGTGATCCTGGCAGTACAATTGAGCTCATGAACCCCTAAGAGTTTGTGGGTCTTAGCGAGAAGCACAAAGCAGAGGCAACGAGTTTCAAGAAAGCAGATTTCAGGGCTCTCAGAAGACTGTGGGTGATGATCATGGGGGACAAGTTTCAGACCAAGAGAACTGTCATTTTCTGGAAGGAGGATCAATTGGATCCGTGCAGTGTGAGCGGGGAAAGGTAAGAAAGTAGGTGATCAGTTTGGTTATACTGTGAACTGAAACTTAAAAAAGAAGTGAGAACTAGATCAACTGCTAAGGAAGAATAAATATAAAAGAGTAGCATAAGTCAAACYTGGCAGAAAATAAGATGTCATTAGAAATGGATGTGACAAGGTAACATTCAAGAAGAGGACTGGTGCAAGAGGAAACCAAGAGAGAATCAACCCACTGTTTTACAAGAGCGAAAACTAACAGTAGATGAAGGTGAAGAGGCCAAAAACTCGATTACTTCTTGCATTCAGCCTCCACTGAGATTAATCATGAAGAGAACAAAGTATGTGGCAGATACTAAAGGGAGTGAACACGAGAGGTGGAGATACATGAGCAGTTGTGCTAATGGTCCTCCCTAAACTATTCCCTGGCTGTCCCCTGCTGCCTCCCTAGCTGCCGCTTGCCCACTGCAGTGCGGGTTAGAGCAGTTTGCTCAGGCACTTCTCGCAGTGGCGGCGTCTTCGGCAGGGAGTGGGAGCGCTTGTGGACCTTGCACACAGCTCCATCCCAGTGAGCGTGCTGGGTCCCCTCGGGGTAGGACACCGCGCTGCAGGAGAGAAGTGGGGAAATGGGAAGAAAGCAGGAATGACGAGAGATCCAGAGAACCTGGTGTTGGAGTTGCGTAGCCAGGARTTTAGAAGATTGGGTGGAGAAGTGATCAGAAGGACTATACTGTGAAGAGGAATGGAATAAAATCTTCTTCTTGCCCTCAGGGGCTTAAGCAATAGGAAGGAAGAGTTAAGTTATGATGCATGAGGAAATATTTCAACTCTGAAGGAACTGGGGTCAGTCGCCTAGTGAAGATGTGTAGTGATTTAGGTGGAAGCATGGTGKGGGTCGGTGATCAAATGGCCTGAGGGACAAGTCAGGACACTGAGGATCAGTTATTCCATCTATTTTTCAAAGCTCTGAGATATTATATGAGCACTATTCATGCTGAATAAAGTGTTTCTGTATCTTGCCTCCCTTGATCTAGCTTGGGCAAGAAGTGGACAGATGTATTCACAAGGGTGGCCTCAGCAAAGACAGTAGATCTGCAGTGACTGGCAGAGATTTGTCAAGGTTAACCTTTTCTCAGCCTTTTTCCCTTTCAGGTTTTCAGCTAAGGTTAATCCTTTGGCCTCATTTCTRCCAGAACCACCCTAATTAAGGTTAATTGTTTCTCATCCTTTCTGCTCAAACTCAGCTTACTGTTCTTCAGTGTGTCCTCAAAGCAACCATACTGGTTTCTAAACTGCCTTTCCTGCTTAGCAGTTTCCTGTCTCTGTTGCCTTTGGCTCTACTTTGCCAGGCTCTACAAGGCTGCTCATTTCTGAATGTTCTTTTTTACCTCCACTGTGGCATGACTGGGAGTTTTTAAGTGCAAACGAGGCAAGCGTCTGTCACCAAGGGCTTAACTGTACTTGATCCTCTTTTGAGACAAGRCTGTGGAGGAAATGACTTCTCGAGGTTGCTTTCTGCCCAGTTTTCTCTATTTTTCAGAATCTTTGTTAATTAAGCCATATTTTACAATGCCTAACAGCTTTACAGTAACCACTAAGTGCTTTTATTAGTTGTAGGAGAGAATGAGGCTTTCCCCTGAAGGCAATCTCACTGCTGTGCATGCCTGCACAAAACAAATGGGGAACATTTTTTGTTTTGGTACTAATTAAAATCCTCTGTAATTTGCTGGAAACTGTTCTGTGGTCCGCAAGACTCCAATTTAAAATCCCAAGTTTGAACAAAAGACTAGCACTTCGCTTCAGTGAACCGTCTGGCCCAGAAAAAATGTTGATTATGAGATTTCGTGGGTGGGTATTTTGTTTTGTTTGGTGCTTCTTCATTTTCAATGGCTTTAACAATAGCATCAAGACAGTGTTGATGGATGGGCACATACTGCATACATGGGAAAAAAAACCCTACCAAGGATTCTTGTGTTCTTGGATTCTTCAGTGGAGKGATCTTTTTCCGACACATATTGAAATGTAAATGCTTCATAGTTAGACGGGATATTAAAAACGGAAAGTCAAGTTTTGCCCTCATTTACCCCCTTTGCAATCCTGTAGATGTGAGTGAGTTGCAGACACTCATGAGCAGCATTTAGCTGAAAGGTGACTTGCTGAGAGTTATTTGGTGACGCACTAAAGAATGGCAGATTTTGTGTCTGAGATTTGTTATTGAAGTTATTGTATCAGATAATAAACATTCTAAGCAAGTTGAGTATAATCTGGAATGCTTTAGTTTACATTTCAAAACAACTGCAAAAAATATAAGATCAAARTAAGATCAAAATCACATTTAAAAATTACTTTTCTTTCTTACACTTAATTGTTTAGAGATACTTCTTACAGGGAAAAAAGTTTCAGAAAGTTCAGACTTTTTATTTTATAAACTTTACAATTCTGTTTTATGAGACTTTCCACAAAATGGGGCACTATCACGTATGGAATTGTCTCATAGCCCTGTAGTGATATTATTGTTTTCTGGTAGAGTCTGAATACTTTCAGACAGCACTCCAGAATTTTTGGCCCCAAACTGAGCTGTGCTCTCGCACTCTCTCGGTAGCTGTGCTAATAAATTGAAATAGATTTTTTAAAAYCTTCTTAGAACTAACTGCATTTTCTATCTTATGTGGCATGTTTTAAAAGCTTAACTAAAAATAATTTATTGTCTTTTGCTTCAGTCAAAATACAAAGACTAAGACAATAATATCCATACCGCTTAATGAGGAGCTTCCGGGGGAGGCCACTCTCTTTAAGTCAAAGGTTTTCACCCTGCCCTGTGTTGACCCCTGAGCTTGGTCAGTCGTTTTTAGGGGAGTCACAAACAGGAGCTCGGTTCTTAGATACTGCGCRGGATCCTATGCAGGTGACATTTCCRAAGTGGCTCCACTAGAATATTTTTAGGGGCCACAAACAGATAAAGATTGAGAAAAGTRTTGCTGTACATCACTGTAACAGTAATGTTCCTGACCTGCTGGTAAGTGGCATTCCGGATCACAGAGCTAGACTCTTTCGTCTATGATGGGGGCAGAGCAGGTAAGGATGGCTCATAAGGCTGAGGTGACTCCCAAGTTTATCACTTGGCACCAAGATGCCTCGTTTTCCCGATGATCTACATTTCAAGGAGTGCCCAGCCTGCTCTTGCCTMGTTTCTGAAATGAGAAGGTGTAAAGCATGTTAAGGAGCACACAGGGCCATCGGCCTGATCTAATGGTCACACACAAATCATTCCTTCCTGACAGATGCTTGGGGCGTATTACTACTACTGCAAACCTAGTAGAGAAAACTCTAAAAAATACCCAAAGCTGAAACATTCACTCTAATATTCATCCATATCCCTATGATGCATGATTAAGAATGACTCTGTTCCTGTTAACAGCTTCTTGCTTTGGAGCCAAAGGGCAGAGGTGAGTTCAGATGTCAGAGTCGTTCTGCAGGCTTCCCCGAGGTTCAACCAAGCAGCTATAACTATGTATTCACAGAGCAGAGATCATGAGCTCCTTCCACGTGAGCCGAAGTAAACCAAAGTTTAATATTTTGTCATMATTTGTGGCCTTTGGACTTCTTTATTGACTTTACAGGGACATATCGGCATACAGGGACAAATTAATCTCTTCTGAAATGCCACTAAACTTGTGTAAAGTTATACTGAAAAGTAATTTTGGCATAAAATTTGGCATACCAAGAAACTGACAACTGGAGTTTGAGTTTCCTGCAAGTCTGAAACTATGAAATGATCTCTTTTGAGTCCAGGTCAGTAAGAGCTATTTGGCTTCTGTGGGAGAAGGTGACATCAAAACTTTTGGGGCATGAATTTTATGTGTAACAAAACCTGAATTCYGAATTCTCCTAATTCCCTCACATATGGAAACCTGTTTACTACAAATCACTTTAGGTTAACACTGAATTGTGATGATCTTAGGAAAACTTATCTGCTGAGACTACTCTCCCTAGGAAAAAGGATGGATAAAAAAATGCTCTTCATCAACTGGTAGAAGGAGTAGCATAAAATAGGAGTTGATGGAACTGACTCTAGAGGAGATTTAAAGAGATGTTATTTCTCTRTGTGTTGTCATCATCTGGCAAAGTGTTGCTACAGAAGTTATTATGTTTTTTCATTAGATTATCACAGCAATAGAGAATGCTCTAATAAACAATAATCTATAATCTAATAAACTATAATGTCTATTGCTCTAATAAGCAGTAATAACAAGCTATTATTGCTTATTATTAACAAACTATTATATTGTATGTATATACCTCCAACTCTATATGCAATGGCTTTAGATTCTGTAATCAGTTATGGCTGGGGMAGGACTGCAAAGCCATGGAGGGAGTTGAGTGGCCACGTATAGTATTACCAATCATTTTATGAAGGAGACTTGAACATAACTGTTTTTTCTCCTCTCCCCACAAGCCTAGATAATGCTATTGCTGCCTTGCCCCCTCTGCAYACAACAGAGAGCTTATAGAAGCTTTTGGAGGCTAACAGTCTACTCATGCACATACATAGAGAGAATCATAGAGTCATTGGGGTTGGAGAAGACTTTTAAGATCATCRAGTCCAACCACAAACCCATCAACACCATGCCTGCTAAACCATGTTCTTAAGTGTCTTGTCTATGAGATTCGAATAATCATTATGGTTGGAAAAGACCTAATACAGAGAGAGAGAGAGACCTTACATGTCATACATACATACCTATGGAACAGCTGTGGCTTCTTACTTTCATGGTAGTGTGTTATAATTAATTAAGGAAATCTKTGCCATGGACAATGGGTGTAATTCTTGCGGAAGGTGAGAAATGCAAACAGGCAGTTCCTGGAATAATTAGTTCTCTATTCATCTTGTGGATTTTCTGTCCAGGTCCAACTGGGTGGGTTAAAAAAGAAAAAGACAGATGGCAGTGGATTATTTCAAACACTTCTTTGTCAGTGTGTAATCAGCACAGATTTTTTTCTTTGCATTCACTTAGGGTCAAAAGCCCATTAAGTAAATGGAAAGGCGCCTGTTGATTTTGATGGGCACTTAGCCAAGGCCTCCATCTCAGCAACTTTCTCTGCTAAACTTTGGACATAGTTTTCAATGTTTTGGGGGATTCTTGTTTTTTTTGTTTGTAAAGAAAGAAGAAATCAGTACTGATGGAATCGCTCCTGGAGACTATAAGTAAAAAGAACARGTTGTACTTTTATATACTTAATACTACTTCCAGGACTGTATCCAGGGTAAAAGGTTGCTCCATTGGCTCTATGGGTTTCATACTGATGAAGTTGAGCTGTTAGGAAAAGYGTAGGGATGAGGGATCTGCTGGAATGAGTGCCCTGGCTCCTGCCTGAGCTGTGTCTCCTTGAAGAGATGGGTGAGGAAGCTGGACTTGGCTTGAGCGCAGACCTGAGCACTTGGGGCTGCTCAGAGTGGATTCTCCAAATGTCGCTCAAAGACTTTGGCGATCCCTGCTGAGACCTGCCAGACACGGCCTGCTCGAGTCAGCTCTTAGGCCAATTTGTCATTTTGGTTTAACACTCATGTCCATCTCGAACAACCTCACAGAGACTTTTCCTATTTCCTGTCATTTCCATTGCTCCAACTGTAGCACCTTGACTTGCTTTCTCATATTAACTACATTTGTATCCGGATCACTTTTCTACACAGCCCATCYTTTTCTCTGATACTGGCTCCTTCCTATTAGTGTCAGCTGGCCCATTTTGTAGACCRCAGAATCCTTTCTACCATGGGTTGTGGTTTAGTCTTCCCTACCTGATACACACACTCTGAAGACCACAGAAATGTTAAGTATATCCATTTGTTTAACAGAGGCTGTGGAAGCATTAGCCAAGGAGGGCTTGGGAATGGAGAAAACAGTCCGTGTTCAGCAGGGCTAGGAAGCAATAGGGCTCTGCTGGTTAAACCTGCCTCACGCGTTCTCCCTTCGCTCTCTTCTGAACGATGGACCTGTGACAGCCAATGTGCTCGGCTGTCAGCAGGTGGCTCTGTGCTAAACCTGGGTCTGCTCTCCACCGAGCGCAGAACCGGGGCAGGCTCAAGGAACCTGCTTTATTGTTGATATTTTTTAGGCCAGCAGGAGGACAGCGAGGGGCTGAGATTTGTCAGTGGAGGAAGGTCAGGAGATGAAAATCCCTTGCTTGTGGGGTGCTGTGGCCTTGCTGACACTGTGCCCTCATGGAGAAAGCAGGCAGCRTTTCAGGAGCAGCCTTGTCAGCTCTGGTAGATACACAGCCGGGTTTTCAGGTGTTAAGTGTTTTATTGCAGAGCTTTTTCTTTTATTTTTAAAATACTTAGGATTTATCTGAAGGACGTTTTTGAGACATGATGTCTCTGAGGGACAGCAGCACCGTCGGGAGCACTGAGTCTTAGGATCCTGTCTATCTCCCTGCAGGAAAGGGGGGATTTTCCATGTCTCCCAGCGGGATTGGGGTTGGCTCCTTGGCYCCGAGGCTGAGGGGGATGTCCCTGCTGCGGTCCCTGGCGGGGCTGCAGATCAGATGGTGTCTGAGGGCAGCACCACTGCAGCAGGGGAGGCTCCTGAATATGCCACCCTGCATCCTCGTCCTCGTCTCAGTCGTTCACGGGGCTGTCGCCACTGCCGTGGTCTGGGGCAGGGAGCCCGGCAGCTCCTGAGCGGGAAGGCCCCTCGGGGCACCTCTGTGCCCTGAGCTTGGCCCGCGGCWGCTCTTTCCCAGCCTGACGTTTCCCAGTCTCCCTCTTAAGGCTGCAATATCGTGCTGCTGCGCACGTGCTTCTTRTCTGAAGGCAATTAAAAATTAATTAGACAAACAGTACTAACACACAGTGGAYAGAGCAGAGGACTGTGCTTTCCTGGAGGGCAGTATCCTCTTGCTTGCGTTAATGCTGGCAGCAGCTGTCCTTTCTAAGTGGGGGAGAGGAGCCTGTGCTGAAGTGCATTTAAAAAACCTTTTTGCAGGTAGGAGGAAAGTGAACTTAAGTTTTGAGAAAGAAAAATGGCTGGATTTGGGGGTGGTGRGGAGAGCACCGTGGGTAAAGGGCAGCAAAGGAGCAGTATTTTCATCGCAGCTGTTGACACACTTGAAGAAACCTCTCTTGTTGAGGTTCATCTCTCTTGGCAGGTTCAGCTCCAGGAGGGCCTTGGCTTTGTTCATCCCTTYCTTGCACACTCTAACACTTTTCTGATGTTCCTCCTGGTCCCTGCCTTCACATCTTGTATGTTTCCTTTTTGTGTCTGAGTTCAGTGAGGAGCTCCTGGTGTATCCATGCAGTTCTCCTGCTGCCTTTGCTTGGTTTCCTGTTTGCTGGAATGGACTGTTCCTGAGATTGGAGCAGGTAATCTCTGAAAATCAACCAGTTCTCTCYGAGCACCCTCTCTCCGTGGGATTCTTCTGGGCAGAAACCTGAAGAKGCTGGAATCTGCTCTCCTGAAGTCCAGGGCTGTGATCCTACTTTTTGCCTTGAYCCGTCATGACCCAAAACTCSAGCATCTCATGGTCACTGAAGCCAAAGCTGCCCCAGCCTTTCCCTCCCTGCTGAGTTCTTCCCTGTTTGTGGGCAGGAGTGCAGCACACCACCTCCCCTTGTTGGTGTGTAGACCACGTGTGTCGGGAAGTTATCAGCCTTGCCTTCCAGAAGCCTCCTGGGTTGCTTGTACCCAGCTATGCTGTCCCTCCAGCAGGGACCCAGCTGGTGAAGGATGAGGGCCTGTGAACATGAGGCTTCTTCAGATGCCTGAAGGCCGCATGTCCCTCTCCCTGATGAGAGGCGCTGTAGCAGACACCCACCACATGCCACCCACAGGGACCTGCCCGCTCCTCAGGGCCCATGAGGTCTTGGCTGGTGCCTCGGCGCCGGGTGCKCCTGCTGCTCTCACGAAAGGGGCAGCTCCCCCTTTCCGTGGTCCTGGCCTGTCCTCCCTGGAGAGCYTCTAGTTGTCCATGGCAGCACACCCGTCGCGGGAGCTGTTCCACTGCGTCTCCATGATCCCAGAGATCCCAGCCCAGTTATTCCACACAGACTACACACAGGACGAATTAGTTCATTACTATAAAAAACTATAAAARCTGTACTTGCATATGATACAGAACAAAACAAATGCTAGTTTTTGAAGCACAAAGAACAGCACTGCAGAAGAGAGAAATGCAACATGGATGAAGAGTAAATGCACCAGTTTTTACTGTGCACCAGGTGCAGGGTGGGAGAGACTTCTGAAGTGTAGCATGTATATATAATAATGATATAATAGTAGTGATACACATATACGGTACAGAAAAGCTTCCATTACGTATTTGTTGTTTGAAACGTTAAGCAGGACCCTGCGGCACACTAAGCACCCAAAAGTACAGCTTAGAGTCGCTTGTTGTTTCCAGAAATCCCGAGTATCCATAATCTGGTGGGTGTAAGTACTTGTATCCAGAGGACTGCTGGCGGTGCAGAGCTCCTCGCTGCCTGGCAGCAGCTTCACCACATCGAGGGGTTGTGCCCCCTTGTGCCGGCAGAGGAGTTGGGCCACGTTTTCTTAGCTTGGTCCCATGAGCAGCAGCCGCTGGTGCTGCTCAGCAAGAACGAATTCAACAGYGCGTGGCAAGGAGAGGTCTGTGTTTGTTGGGAGAACAATGTGGTGCCTATTGAGATGGCCAAACAAAAGTGAAGGAATTCTGATGTTAGTTCCATGTGGCCCGCCAGTCTGAGTAATAGCGCTTGAATTMATTTGAAAATAGAATAGACTAGTATTCCTGTCATGAATTTAACAAATCTAAYGAATCTGTGGTTTCAAAAGTGCCCACTGGTGCCACAGGGTTTWGAAGGGGTGCTGTGTCACTTGGGGCAGTGAGAGAACACGTCCATGCAGGATTCTGCCCTCTCCCACGTGCAAACCATACTGGCACTCGCTTTCGGGACAGATGCCCTCGTATGTTGCCCACAGTCTTAAATTCAAATGCCACCATTGTGTGCTTGTGGTTAAAAGACATAGACGCCTCACATTCAAGGAGCTTTTCAGCTTAATATTACAGTTTACCCTTTCTTTACTGAACCCTTTAATGGTTAATATAGTCTTTTYGTATACACAATGTTACCTGTGAGGCCTAAGATTTTTACCTTAGCAGACATACCTGAATCACTGCTGTCCTTTCCAGTGATTAATCCTTCAAGTTTTATTATTTCTTTAAAATTTGCTGTATAAATATAATGAGCTATAAAGTATAGAAATAAAAACCTCTATACAGACTTTTAGTTTAAAATGTTAAGATAATAATAATAAAAAAAGCCGGAGTGTTAAAATCCTGAACAGTGATTTTTCCCTTTGAACGACAATATAAAAGATCTTTCCCTATTGAAGCACCATGTGTATATTAAGTGCAGTACCCATAGTGCTGTTATCATGTTCGGTGCATGGCTTGGAAGAAAATTGAATTTCTCTTTCCACTATTGSTGAATGATTTGTGCTTAGTGCTTTGGAGCTCTTTTATGGGAGGCTTAACTGTAACACATTGTATAGTGGTGACTGTTATAGGAACCATAATTCTCAAAACTTCTCAAAAATTTCAGTCTTCATCATATAATTCTGCCACAGTTTTGATCATTTCAGTCTGGATCATGTTGAAATAAAGCACATTTTTGTATCCAGTTTCCCTACTGAACAAAAAGAGGGAAAAATAAATTTCCTATCCCTAGAAAGCTACCAGGAAACAAAGCTGCAGCCCACCTGGGTCATAGTGGCTTTGCTGCTTCRTATCTCAAAGATCCTCCAGGGCCTCTCCTGTGCATATGCTGACCAGCGCCCATCTTGCTGAGGACTTCAAAGGGAAACAACAACCAGGCAAATTCTGGTATCAGAATGGCTGGTGGAAAATGATATTTTTATTGTTTTAATAGAACCTCTTACCAGACAGAACCAAATTCTAGACAAAAAGTACAGAAAATCACCTGTGAGTCCCCAGGTTAGTGTTCCAATACGTGTGAAACTCCTTAGTGGGTACRCTGCTCAGATTAGCTCTTGTAACCAAAGGGAAAATTTGGGTCTTTGAGCACATTCTCAGCACCTGCTCTGCAAAATGCRACATGATCAGCAAGGGAGGCTGCAGTGGAGTCAGCTCTCGACCACTTGCCTGGAGTTTAGAGGTGTTTCCACTGTTTCTGCTACCAGCGTGCGCTTACTCGTATTGCCGTTTGAGACTAGGACAGCAGCCTGGAGGCATGAAACGATTGAAACCACCGTGCTGGTGAGGGGGGGAAATAAGATGGGAAGCCAAGGGAAAGCGAGCACTGCTTGCCTACGGAGCACAATCCAGCCTTTTCAAAGCATGGATGCATTTGCTGCAGTGTTCACAGAGAAAAACTCGAGGCGTTTCGGAGGCCCAGTCGCAGGCACATACGTGTGGTTTGTAATGCAAGCAGAAGCAAACATTTGCTGCACTCTCCTACTGCTGGTAGGAAAAGAAAACCCGCATGTATAGCTAAGCATTTTGAATGAAGTTCTGGCTCGTGTACCACACTTACAGTGTTATGGAAGGACACGCTTAGCAGGAGAGCTGACAGAGGAGCGCTCTGAGCAAAGCATAGTCAGGCTTGCAAGGGAAAACGAAGAAGGGGCAAGCTCTGGTACCGTCTGTTTCAGTCAACATGCAGCAGAGCTAAGGCTGCAGTCTGACGGAAGCTCCTTCGATCTGGCACAGCGTGTYCCTGAGCGGAGCCGTCCTGCCTGCCCCTCACTGCCCTCTTTCATGCCCGGAGTCAGCTGTTTGCAGTGGCCACGGGACGAGTTGGCTTGGGAAACCAATCCGTCTCTAAAATAATCCCGTTTTTGTTTACGGGGCTACTTTGCAGGCAGATCACTTCACTCATCTGGTCCATGGGAAGGGGACGGCAATGTTTGCGCTGGCACACGGAGGCSGTGGAGGTGGGGGAAGGAGACGCTGCCGCTTCACCCGCGGTGCCAGCACAACAGGCCTGAGTGAGGCCAGAGCTGACGGGGAATGCGGGCTCAGGCAAGGGGCCTTGCAAGGGGCCCTGCAGATCAGGTCCTGATTCAGTGCTGTGCTTGCAGGCAAAGAGGCAGCTCTCCCGGCCCCGCGGTGCCCCATGTGCCTCCCTGAAGGAGGCCAGGGCTTCTGTGAGCTGCCGGGCGGGCGAGGAGCCCGTTCCACCCGCYGTGATCCCTGCCCGGCTAAGCTTCCTTGCGGAGCTTATCCTGGCGGCACGAGTTGGAGCAAAGCCCTCCCGGGATCAGCGGCGCCTGCAGCTGTCGCCTGCAGCTCGGCCGTCCTCTCAAAGGGTCGGGGGCGACGGAACGAGACACCAGGTTGCTCATTAGTATTTATTATCCGCAGTACCGTAGCGCCTCAGCRCCCTGCCTGGACCAGCACGCCGCCCGGTCCGCACTGCGCAAACCCCGGCCGCGGCGGGGTCCCTGCCCCGAGGGCTCACAGTCTAAGCGCCCCAAGAGAGGCCACGGCGGGGGCGTGGGGCGACCGCTCCGCGGCGTGGGGCAGCACCGGCCGAGCGCTCCGCAGCACGGAGCTGGCCGAGGGCGGGCACCGCGGACCTCCTCCGCCAGCAGCACTTGGCAATTCTCTTTTTTTGGAAAGAAAATCAAGGAATYTTGCGGAACACGTGTAACCTTCAGTGAGAAACATGTCTCATTGCAAKAAAGACAGTTAAGGGTATTTATGAGAACTCCGGTCTGTGTTTTCTAGGCAGAYAGTTGAGCACGTAATACAAAGTCTACACATGCAGTGTAAAAACAGATTTTAAATATTTTGGCCAAGGGGTATCTTTTGGTGCATTCATTTTTTTTTTTTCACTCTTGCAAAAAAGAGATCTTTAAATTCAACTTTTTAAGAAGAAATCAGAGGTGATTTCATATGAACTATTTTTAGCTTTTTTTCTTACCTATTTTTCAATAAAAATAATCTAAATAAAAAATTACTACYTTAGTGGAATTAAAACCTGCTAGATACAAGGATATAGACCAACTGTGCTTTTACAAAAGGTATATAACTGATTTTACAGTTTTCCCCATTCAGAAAGCGTGATAACAGCTCTGTGAGAAGGGYATGTGATTTACAGCTACCTTCTTTTGCAAGCATAGCATATGTGCTTACTCTTAATAATTTGTCAGTGGGGGCCAAACACTGCTCAAAGCGTCACTAAAATGAAGAGCTCCTTGACACAGCTGGCCCGCTGCGGGTCATAGTTAATACTGTGAATGACACATGAAGTTCAACAGGCCTGATTTTAGCTGCTCTGTGACAGGAGGTATCCGCAGGTTTGAGTATCTTACAGGGGCCTGCAGGAGGGCACTATGACTTATTCCTATGCACTGGCACAAAGTAAACAAGAGCTAGGCGGGCAGTTTGTGAAATTATTAAACATTTTCCATGGCCAGTCCTGCTCTTAGCCATTTGGACAGCCCCCACCGACGGCGTGCGAGTAACACATACTCTTCATCTGCAAAGAACCTCTAATATTAGCTTKCTTCTCTGCATTCTCTAAATTGCTGTAAAAATCCAAGATAGCCACATATACACAGGAGTATGTGTGTGTATAAATATGTGTGTGTATACTTGCATATACATGTATAGGTGCATATATATATATATATATACACACAGGCATATATGTACACATACATATGTATGGATATATAGCTATGACATAGTTAGGAAATAGTAATGTCGTTTTTATTGCAGTTTAAGTATCATAGAACAGGGGTATTATAGGCACACATCTTAACTACTCATCCTTACTACAGTCCTAAAGCGCATTTACCTGAGATCTGCATCTGTAAAAATAAAGTTCCATTTTTAGCTGCATGTTACAAAAGACTAAATGTCAGCCCCACGGATATGAAATTACAACTTAATTTTGAAACAAACACTACAAGTAAAATATGCTATCTTATAAAAAAGATACTGCTGAAAGAGATACATATTAAAAAGGAAACAAGATCCTTAGAGGCTTAAAAATCTTCCCAGGCYTTCCCACATTGTAATAAATTTGTAAAAAATATTTGACACAAAATCTCCACAGAAAGCATCCTGCTGAAATCATGTACCCTTTAAGCCACCCATTTTGTTAAAATTTGCTAGTTCAGGAGGGTAGACTCCGTATTACAAGAGCTGAACTGCTGTCAGTTGTCATCGTCCCGTCYGTAGTGAATAGTTTGTATTTCCTGAGCTATGAACATAGCCATCTCTCTGGTGCCCGCAGCAACCACGCGGCAGGACATAAGATCCAGAGGTCCCCCTGCGGACGAGAGGGTTAAGAACTGTCTTAGGTCATGTAAAAAGGCAACAGATTCTTAAATAAAAACCGCTCTGTAATTAGATAGTCTCAGTAACATTGAAACAACTTCACACAGCCTGTTTGGGGATGAGAAAGAAAACCAAAATTAACCTAGATTAACCAAAACTGCTATCTTGAATCAAGATCTTGAGAACTTAAAAACTCCTGTGAAAATAATAATTTTTTAAAATACTAGATATGATGCCAAAGCAAGCAATGGAAGAGTGAATATCTATATATGTTCAGTACAAAATAATAAATGCTCAATTCTCTTGTTTTCCTCTCAGATAAAAGTCAAGGTTTGTTTTACTGCAGATTTACTAATAGGAAGGGATAAAACAGAAATCAGTTCAATGAGGATAGCCTTCTTAGTCCTCTATGATTTTTCACAGTATGCACATTAAACAGTAAATAAAGAAAATAAACAGTACACATGCAACATCACAGTAAACTTCACTATCTTGGAAGGGCCATTTTTTTCTGGAGATGTGTACCATAGAAATGAATAACATAATAATCTACAACAATAGACCAGAATCTATATTGTCCTCTAAGAGCTTCCTAGCCAGTAATGCTCACACAYGTATCTGCCAGGCCTTCCTTCTGCAATGCTGTCCCTGCTGAGATGTGTTTGGAGCCTGGGCACAACGAGCAACCTTCTGGGCTAGTCTTTACAGAGAGTCTGACGCTTCCAAAGAGTTACTCGAARTCATGGAAAGACAATTTGACTCTGAAGACCTTTGATGTGATGAAAACCCAAGCTGGAATTACATCATTAAGYCATGAATAACTAGTCAGAGTCTAATGGTGGGAACAGATGTTTCTAGTGAACACAAATGATACTGAGTCACGGGACAGGGACTATATTGAAGTAAMAGAAGTTGCCCTGAAATACTCCTCAGTCTCCAAAGAATCAATGACAAAAAGAGAGCATTTCACTCACCTGAAGTGTCTATGACAGTGCCACCYGCCTCTCTAATGATCACAGTGGCTGCTGCCAAGTCCCAGCAGTGCAGGCCAAACTGGTAATAGGCATCTGCGGCACCAGAGGCCAAGTGGCACAGCGCCAGGGTCGAGCTGCCGATCACACGGACCCTGTGCACAGAGAAGGGGGCACAAGGGCACAGATCACGCAGGGCCCGCGAGGCCCCTCAGGGCTGCAACGCGCCGTGGCCTCGACCAGGCGCATCGCGTCCTGCTAAYGAAGGGCTCCTCTGTGGCTGTTTCAGGGGCTTTCGGTCGGAATGTGAGAGACCTTTTAAAATATCTTACCCGTGCGCCTGGGCCTTCAGCAGTCTCTCAATGTTACCAAGGAACAACTTCAAAGTTGCTGGGTCACGTTTTGGGCCGATTTCTGTTAGAATTAGGGCCTTCGAGATATCTGCAATGCAAGTAATTTTTCCGTTAATTTAACAGCTTCTAGWTAAAATTGGGAAATTTCTTCAGACTAAGCAATAACGGACTTTTCACAGAAAAAAAACAATTTTCGTATCCTCTTTTTCTACCACAAACACTTTCACAAGATAAGTGACTCCACATTAAAAACTGAAACAAGACTGAATTTATCATTTCAAACAGTCTTATCRAAACATTTTTTTTTCTCTTTAAAGAACAGGAAGATAAAAAATAAGAATACATTCTTATATGCCTTATATGTTTCCATACATTGTTTTCTTTCACTGACCGGTCAGCTTTTGGCAAATTCACTAACATTAGCAGTCAGCTAAAAATAATCCAGTGACCTAGCAACTGTTGTTGACAATAAGCTGATTACATTTGAAAACATAATGGTKCTTGAATAGAGAACTTCAATGTTATTTGTTAACAATTAAAGATTTAGGAATATAGTAAGATCAATGAAAAGCTTCTGCCTAAACATCATCATCCAGTCATAGCTCCCTGTCACTCTAACATTTCAGAGTGAAGACACCTTATGACTGAAAAAACCTCTTTCTTGCCATAAGCTAATACAGTATCTCAATTAATAATAATAATGTTGCATTGGTATTGTGCTCAGCAAAGAAAGTTCTGCTTTACAGTAGATGAGGATATTAGCCTAAAGCACAGTCAAAACCTACTGCAGTTAAAGGGAAGACTCACAGTGACTTGCAAGGTGTTGCAGCAGTCCTCACGGGAGACATTGCTAGAATATAGGAACCTTATGCCAATTTAGGTGGAGACAGCTGGGCAAATGCCAGGCTTCTTCCAGGCCAGATAAACTCAGGAGGTGTTGAAGACACAAGGAACCTCAAAGTTGATTACTTACTAAACAGTCTGTATCCAATGTCGGGTGTCACCTTCTACCCTGCATCAAATGCTAAACATTCATTCACATTGGAAAAGTCTACCCAGTTATTACAGCTAATTGCATAAGGTGAAAATTCGTAGCAAAAGTAGCAAGGAGGTTTTCAAAGGCAAATTAGGATAGAGTGAGACATCGTTTAATTAAACAGGCTACCAGTGAATTTAGTATTATAGGAGAACAGTGYGGACTCATGCAACGTGGTAAGTGGTTGGTGAGTAACAGATACGTACTTAGATTAAAAGTTACAGGATATCACAAAGCTTAACTATATGAATATAGACTTAACAGACACTTTTTAATAAAAATACTGTTAAATTGAAATACAAAAACACCRATCCAGACATGCTGCAGGGTATTCACTGCTCAGGTACACTTGAAAATTCTGGATGGTRAAAGCAATCTGCCTTAGATCTTCCTGCATAACGGAGCCAATTTACAAGTACAGAACCCTTGATGCACACCTCATGGCCAAAATGCAACACCAGTCACAGCTAGGTCACGACAAAGACAGTTGTGCTTTTGGGTTATCAAATACATTCCTCCCGAACAAGCGGATGTCGCCAATTTTAAACATGTCTAYGGCTGGGTATAAATTGGATGAAGAGACTGAGGTAAGGTAGGGGAAAAACCGCGCTCAGGAGAAGGAGGTGTCTGCTCCCAACACTCAATATGGCTTCAGTATTCCAAGGTACTAGAGAAAATTTACTGCGTACTCCTCACACTGACATAAGASACAAAAATAGAGAGGTTGGTAGAAGAGATTTAACAGTGATACAGATACATTTACGAAGAAAAGATCAACTCAGTTGACCACAGAAGAAGATTAGAAAAATAAAATAKAGTATTAGAACATGACCCGAACCTAACTGTAAGAAGAAAGTATCAAAGTCAAAGGGAAGATGGCTCCTTCATTYTAGTGTATCCTGACCGCTTGACCTCACAAGCCAAACCTATACAAAATTATTCATTAACAAAGAACAGTTTGGCCTGTACTGTAATTTCAAATAATTAAATTTGAACAATCCTAATGTCTGCCTTGAAATTACTGTGAAGCTTAACTTTACAGAACCATCTCAAACAAAAGGCAGGAGGCAACAGGGTGGCCTAGCACTCCCTCATCACATCACAAATGGTTCAAGATTACTCCAGATGCAGGTTCAGGGAAACTCTCTTCTCCASGGCCGGTTTATTCCACTGAAGCTACAGTCTTTTTAGAACAAGAAAACTCTGAATTTATATACTTAAACAGCATTAGAAGTGAGATTAAAGAAGCCATGTTTTCACTGATGAAAATCCCCATCACCAAAGACTGAATGTGAAAACAAAGGAAAATTTCAAAGTTTGGAAGGATAGAAGGTCCCCTTCCTGTGTAGCATTTTAGACACTRTATAGACTGAAAGTCCAGAGAAAGGAGGACAAAAGTGGCATGTGCCAAAATTACCACTTGCTCAACGGGAGACCACAGCGCTGTGACTACGTGTGTGAGTGACGCCACTTCGGGAGGGGCTCAATTAACCCACGCTGGGCTGCCCCAGTTTTTTCCCACAGTCTCTGCCACCATAGATTCTTGTGCAATATGGCGCATTTAAGCACAGCCAGCAATGTGATGCATAACATGGGATTAAAATCTTATCTCAGGTGCTACTGAGATAAGATACTGAGCTTACAACTTACTCCATCTTTCCGAACGGGGAGATTCTCACCCATTAACTTAAGTGAACATCCAAACTTCAGCAGCAGTTTCAGAGAAGACTTGATGCAGAGCCTTTGYGGGGGTTGGGGGGATTACAGGAAATCTGTATGTTAATTTGTCAGAATTTACTGTTCCAGGTTCCTTGCTGGAGCGGTACCCATTGTCATACATTTTGGCACATGTTTGCTTCTGTCCTGTTACATTCCCTCCAACATTTTCACTGATTAAAAGAAAACATATCCATACATGTCTGATCATTGTTATCTATTGTCATTAGGTAAACAGACAGACAAATATACCGCTTACCAACAAATTAATTCCATTAACGTGTTGGCTAAACGTTGACAACTATTTTTGTATGCTGGAACATACCTCACACACRAAAGCAAGCTGTTAAGGAACCCCTGTAAAGCATGCATCCTTTAGTTTGCTGTTAGCATATATGCCTACKGACATAACACACTTCAGGATATACAAGGTTTCCGAAAATCAGTGAGTAACAGCCACCATACTACAGTGGATCTGATTCACCATTTCCATTGCATCTTGCTTAGAAAAGRCTACGCCGGTGGCAAAACTGGAATGAAATTGGTGAATCTGCTGGTGCTTGATTATTTTAAACAGTGATTATTAATCAAAACAATTTAGGATTACTTAAGAGGAATTAACATTCAGCTGAAATATTTTAAAACAAAATGAGAAAAAGAAGATTGTGATACTTTCAGAAAAAAAAAAGCAAACACATAACAACAAAATTATCATGCAGAAGAAATACTTTCCATCAGGATAATGATGTTCATTATCCTAATGTTGATTTGTAACAACTCTGAAACAAAATTAACATATTCCTTTTAGAGTTCTAACAAAATCTAGACCAACCTGTCTCTTTTGATACCTGAAGCCTTTTGTCATTACAAAATGCCCCTTGACCTCTTCTACCAGTGTATAACCGTTCTTCAGTGCAGTGGTAAATTACACCAAATTCAAGCTTTAAGATTTTGAAAAGGAAAGAAATGAATGCAACTCAAATTACTCATCATAAATATAAACAACTACTAACGGCAGAAAGTTCAGTAATATTTTAATTGGCACATGTAATCAAAGATTATACTGATGCTAATAAACTGGAATAATTTTACTATGATGTTTGGTCCTATAAAACTCAGTTTATAAGGAGAAGTTAATGCAATCTGTTCATAGTCTTCTAAGCTCTCACTTGCAGCTCATCTGTGTTCATGTCAGAATGGATTAAATGCTAGTTGCTTTCTAATTCAGTTATTCAATTTTTATTGAAAATATGCAGCTCCTCTAAGGCCATAATCCGAATTAATGAAAACCACAGAAGTTGTTTCATTGACTTTGGCAGGACCATGAAGGTTTGCAACCCCAAATACATAAATATCATCAGTTAGCCATCAAACTCAAAARTCATGACACCTGATTTATTAATAGCTTTTATACAAACTTGACCTTTCAAGATGCATTTAATTTCCCCACATTTTCAACCACAGTAGTACACTCCAGTCACCTTTCCATTTTTTTTCTCTACAAAATCCTTTCTAAGTATAAAAACGTGAGAGTCTCATGAAATCACAAGATTCCAAGAGAAGGAATTTGAAGAGAAATACTAAATCTAGTAATCCAGCATGAAAGCTTTGGAGAATGAGCAACACTGGACTCTTTCAGGGAATGCCTGCTTACCTTAGAAAAACAGGATCAAAATTAGACCCAAGATATATACTAATATTTCCATTTCTTAGTACCTTTCATCAAAAGATCTTAAAGCACTTCACATGCTTCAAAGATACGTTCCTAAAATCACCTTTATATAAATATTAATAACTGTACTTTGTTTGGGTACAGAGAGATGCACAAAAATTAACTGTCTTGCCCAAAGTCATAAATGGTAAAAAGGTCATGAAAACATCTCAGATCTTCTCCCCATTCAATGACAAAAAAAAATCAGTTCTCATCAGAGACAGTTCAGAGAGAATAGGCTGTCCTTGCTCTTTAGCCTGAGATCCGACCTAAAACATTTTTTTGAGGGACACTATTARTAGTCTTTCCCTGAAGACATCTGCAGGAATTGCTTCAGTGCTGTTCAAAGCTTACATTCAGGTCAGTTCCCCTGTGTGCACTCTGGCTCATTTTCAAGTTACTACTTTTTTGCTGTTTCACCTTTTTATTTATTGAGGGAGTTTTATCTTTTTTTCTTTATTGTTTTTGGTTTTTGTTTCAGCTTTGTTTTGTTTGCATAATTCAAAATATGTGACATCAAAAGCATGATGATGTTCTAGAAAATAATAAATATTACAGAAAACTGTCTGAGAAGCATATGTAATATTCAAAAGGCCATCGTGAAGGAGTAAACTTCAGAAGAGCATAGAAGTGGTTCACTGCAGTTCCTATGTCTGCAATGTCAAACGGGAGAAGTAAAGAGCATTATTGGGTTTAGATCACTGAGAGCCGCTAGCACGTCTCAAAACTGTGTGATTAGAGAGTTCTTGCYGGCCTCAGTGGCAGCTCTCCTGTGGATCCAGGCTGCACGAGGCACATTCCTCAGCAACCTGAACAGCTGTGTATCTCAGACTGCAAAGCACCAGTGTCTGCAAAAAAAAGCCTCTAGCATGAATGAGGACAGCGAGGAAACTCAAAGAAGACAGCACACATGAAAGCTAAGTTCTTCTTTGTTTTCCTCTGATCAAGATCTCAGGAGGGAAGTATAGTAATTTTACTACATCAAAACCCACAATGTCAGATTAAACGAGCTAGGTCCATAATTTTGTACTTATCCTAGAAAGCAGTTTTGAATTTATATCTTGTAGGAGCCCTTAGCTTTCACAGACACTGCTAGTAGGAAAGAAGCAATAATGGTCACCATAAGAACACTGGGAGATACATTTAAATTATGAATAGGCAGCACTATATTTAACTCATYGCAGCTTTGTCTTAAAAAACCTTGCTCACTCCAGTACCCACTTTGTAGTTACACAAATCCTATAATATTTATAATAATTCATAAGAATTATCCTATAATTACCAGTATACATAAGGGATGTCTTAGAGGATTGGGATTTTAGACTAGCAGAGTATGCCCAAATACACTTGGCATGAAAAGCCAGGGCAGTCACTGATCAGATATTTGTTTTTTAAGTTTCCACGGGGCTTTTAGGCTTCTAGCCAGATCTCAGGTTACTCTTCTTAAAGAACATATTTTATACCTCTTTGTTAACAGCAAATCCAATGCTCACTGCCACTGTTGGAAACCTGCAAAGAGTAAGAAATGAAGTAGCATTAAAATGAAAAAACTCTCAAAGTATAAGAAATCTTTGAACTTACTAGTTTTGCAACTCTCACAGGCAACGACASCCTGCAGGGAGCTCTGTGACTTCACCTGACTTTAATATTCAGTTATACTTTTTTAAAGAATTGTCCGAGTTAAAAAGACTGAGAAAAGAAGAATGGTCCAATGTAAAGAACATTTGAGTATCATTCTTCTTTTCTCAGTCTCTTTAAAACTGTCAATCTTTTTAAAAAATATAACTTAATAGAGGAAAAGGCAAGAAAAGCACATAAAGATATCAGTATTTTTATACTATAACATGTTGCATATTTAGTGATTTTTTGTTTTAATGTTACTGAACTATCCAAYTTAAAATCATTAATTTTGTTACAAGTAATCAGTACATTTTGTTCAAGTGAACTCAAAGCATCTGAAAGAGCAATTAAGTGGCAGAGAGAAATCTGAYTGCTGACATCAACACAAGGAGAAACCTGTTCTTCTACCCTCTCTTTTGCAAAGTAATGATCTTGTACTTAATTTGTGACTAAAGTATAATAATTGCATTTCAAATAATGAAATTAATTCTTAAAAGCACATTTTAAAAAAGGTTGTAGAAAAAAGGTCCAAAAAATACTGGTAGGAAAATTTTCCTTCACTGGATAAAAGACAAGCACATGAGCTCCCCTTCTTCCAGCCACCTGGATACTATAGAATTGCACCAGTAGGATTTTTTTTTTTTTTTAGTAACTGTAACTATGTTAAATTCCTAACTATAAGGCAGAACATACTTCAGGTTTTAAACAGAAATATTACATTAGTTTACAATTCCCAGCACTTAAATGATGATTTTGGCAACAATGATCTCTGCATTACTTTTTGCAAAGCACAATTATAGGAATTTAAAAAATAAAATCTATGTTACASGGCAAAGCTGGGTTTTCAGTTATATACTACATACAAGCAATGGTTGTACTTCCTGTGAAAAATGAATGTGTCTATGGAAAGGAAGCAAGCACCACTATTAGGAGCAATATGTAACAACCACGCAAAGAGTTAGGCCAAATGTCATCACAGTACAGSCTTGTTTCTCCAGCTCTGGTCGAGCCTCCACATGCTTTGTGTGGTGTGTATACACCAGCTATGAGTCAAGAGCTTCTAGGTCATTAAGCAGAGAATTAGYAGAAACCTTGGCTTACCTTTAGGTAATACTATAAAGTTCTCTCCAACCCAAACATTCACTCCCTGAGATATACTACACGAGGTATAAAAAGATACAGGGATAATTCTCGCTTAGGCAAAACCTGTCTGAGTTTGAAAATGTAATGTAGGTAAGTGTAGGCTGAGCAAACCGCACAGTAAAATATCTTTGAACCAAAAGGGAGGATTAACAGGAAGGTCTTTTGCTCTTTTCTCTGTTTCCCCTTTTCTGTCTACTTACCTGTGCACAAAATTGCAAGTTCCATCAACAGGGTCAATAATCCAGGTAGGACTGTCCGTGAGGACACATTTTGAACCAGCAGCAGTGGATTCTTCTGCAATGAACCTGTATTTGATATTGAGCAAAATGTGTAAAAGACAATTGAACTCCTTCCTTCCTTCTATTTTATCTCTATATTATATACATGAACACATATATTTCTCTTTTTTTAAGTTGTGAATGAAAGATTTTCAGAGAAACTTTAAATGAGAGTTCTCAAATTTACAGCATATGATTTCACACAGTAATATATAATTCCACTTATGTTCACTCTCTTAATATACAGTTATGGAAAGTATGCAGAAATAAATCTGAACTGGCATCCCTGGAATCCTACGAGACGCCTCTCTGCACAACGTAAATTTGTGCGTTAGGCCTGTCTCTTGCAGTAAGTAAGTAAACTGCAAAATGTATTTGCTGCTCTTTGCACTCAAATCCAGTCAGTAAGAAATAATGCACTCTCAGAAAATCCACAGCCTGACTCCTACGGGATTTTTTTTGCAGCAGCTTGAGTCAGGAAATTGGAAGATTTACAAAGCTGAACCTTCTTCTTCCCATGACCCAAAGTAAATCAACAACTTTTTTTTTTTGTGTTGGGGGGCTGCACAAGCCACTGAAATCCAAGCTTGTCTAATGTTCTGTACCGATTTCTTTCAGTAGTTTTGTTTTTATTTTTTTCCTGGGAAATGTACAACCAGTTCTGGCATATTTCCTGCTGACCTTAATTATCCTTGCTCTCCCATAAACTGCTCACGATCTGTTTCTGTGAGCGCCCTGCAGGTGCTGGTCTTACAGATGTCAGTAGGGTTCTGCACATAGAGCCTGAGTAGAATCAAAATGCTGGTACAAAATCTTAGTCTGGGTATCATACTCGAACAACTGGTTTGGGTACACAGATTTCCTGTGAATGCTTGAGGAAAAAGAAACTAATTTAAAAGTCACAAAAGGGAAAAAATAAAAATAAAATAAAATAAAATAAAATAAAATAAAATAAAATAAAATAAAATAAAATAAAATAAAATAAAATAAAATAAAATAAAATAGGAAAATGATTTTTGCAGAAAGGTGGCACCTAACAGTAAGTAGCACCTATTTGCTCTTTTGCCCTCAACATGAGTTGCATAATGCTGCAGCCATGGGCTTAAAATGTTCTGCAGACAGCAGAGAAGACTTCCTGAACTTTCCAAACACTGCTTTGCCTTTTCCTCAGTAGAAAGGGGCTAATTTGGTGGCATTATAGGCCCATGTTGGTGTGACAGGAAGCACTTGTYACTATTTTAACTTTCATTACTGAAAACAGTGAAAGGTGGTATTTAAAAGGACACCAAAAGAGTCAGAGTGCAACCACGAAGCCAAAAAACTTRAACAAGCCATTGAATTTCTCTAACATACTATACTGTAGATTGCTTGCTCTATATATTCCATCATTTTGTCTTGTTGGTGTTTACGAGTTGCTTTTTYCCTTTTAAAACTCTTCTAATCTTGACCTCAACACATATTAAGCTTTGGCTGCACTGCTGGCCAGCAGTGAGATGAACCTCATYGTCTTGGCCTTTTCCAGGTAGCAGGTGACTGAGCATTGTAGTCCCTATGCACAAAAACATGAACGGGAAGCTGGAGCACAACGGTGCCATTGACATTAACAACGTCCCAGACTCATTTTCAGGAGCAGGAGGTGTATGACAAACGAGGTAATCACTGCCTAAGAAAGCCTAAAGCTGCTGTACGTGCTCGGTACTGCAGAAGCTCCTATAGCCAGCACACTCTAGGTGTGTTGCTCTATGGTTCCGTATGCTGTAAAAGCATACAAACTAAGCCAAACATTCATGCTAAAGCCCTGGGTACCAAACTGCAGACAGGTACAGCGTCGGAAGYGCAAGGGGTAGCCATGTTATTGCAGCAGTTAATTAAATATCCCAGTCTTTCAGCTGTGTTGATTCCTGTGCAAATCTGGATTAAAGCTTTCTGCCACTGAAAATGAGCCTAGTAATTTCAGCCTAGCCTTAGYGCACATCTCTCCAGATCATAAAACCACTATGAAATTCACTGCTGGAACAGCCAGGAAAATGTAGTATGGTATAAACTGCAGCTACGAGTGATGCTCATTTAGAGCAGAAGGGTCAAAACAGTGCTATGCCTCACCAATCCCTGGAACTTCCATATATTTTGAAGAATATATTTTGAAAAAATTTAAATTATTTCAGGGTGCTGAAGGGATTAGGCACAAATGAGTATATTAGCCATACAGAGACAAGAAGAAAGAAACACAGGACAGAAATAGGTTTTTAATAGCTTTTCCTAACATTTGTTACTACTTCTGAGCACATTTCCCATACCTCAGAATGCATCACTCTGACATGGCACAAATGGTACAGATTGCAATGACACCCTTCTTAATTTTTCAGACTTCTAAGATACATTTTTTCAAGTCAGACAGCATAAAAATAAAGGTAATTTTAAAAAGAGATAAGRAACATAGAAATCTTCACTGATGATTTTAAGAGCCAAATTAAGGGAAAGACCAAGCACAATTTAAATGATCTTTTAATGTTTACATAAAGACTAGCAATCAAGGTTTAATTTTAATCTTGATAGTGGGTTCTTTATTTAATCTATTTTAAATCTATTGTTYTAAACTAATCTAACTTTATTCAATGCCAGAACAAATTCCAACCAAAACCAACGAGTMCCACCAACAAAAAAAAAGCATAGCAGTTCCTTCATTTGCTCATGTAGTCCGAAGTGAACTGCACAGGGTTAATGAAGTTGGAGATTTTTCAGTTTCTAGGTCTGTGTTGACCTTGCAACTTTTGTTCCCACTCCGAGTAACTTCAGTGCTTCTGATCATTCCTGTTTTATGTGAAATTTGTATGTAGTATGTTCTTTGCCAGACTCTCCAGGAAAAGAAACAACATACTGGAGATGAGAAAGGAATACGGCCAGCAACAGCGGATGGAATATTACACAAATAATAGGCTTGCAACCCTGGCACTCTCGTCGAGAAGCGCAGCCAAGAACCACACGTTACGCTGTGCAGGACTGCGTCGGTGTGCCATCACATACGACACGTACTTAGAAAGCCATATTTAGCATATAATGTTCTTTCTACTCACTCTAATGGCTTTTTTTATACACTGTATTGTTGTTTTTATACACTATAGCTGACTGAATCAGATTAGCAAAATACATGYGGCATTAGCCGAGCTCTCCAGATTCTCATCTATGTTTACTTCTGCTCAGTGCCGGATTGCAAGGCTCATGTCCACTAAGGAAGCACACAGTTTGACGGGGATTACAGAGTGCTTAAGCGAAGCACAGCCTCYGCACTGCTTCTGAAAGAAGAACAATTTTACCCTTGCAGAGTGAAGTCAAATGTGGAAATCAATTGCACTGTCGCCGCATCACACCAGCCCTGACCAACTGGTACAAAACTGCTCTCTAATCTGTGCACAGGGAGGAGTTATTTCCAAATTGACCTTCACAGCTCCAGAGAAGTCAACAGTGTGATCTATTTTTAAAAGCGTGGGTTAAAACCCCAAGCAGTATCTTGCTTGTATCTTGCTTATTTATATGCATCCAGTGATGACAAACAGCCTTGCTGCTCATTGATTTTCGGGTTGTGCACAGCACAAGGTAAATGTGTTTAAATATGAAACAGCCCTCATCTGCCAAATGCTTATACAGAAAGACAAGAGACAGCAGTGGCATGGGCTGCAGGATAGGCCTTTCCTATCTTTAATATCAGCTTTATTTTAAAATAGATATGCTTCACATTATACCCAGGCAGTAGAGCATAGATCAGTACTGGGAAAAACATGGAGRTTCATTCAAAACCTTCATACAAGATATATCTACAGGAGAAAAAAAATACTACCTTACTACCAAATACACTTCCAGACCCTAAGAAACAAACATTTAAAAATGCACAGGTCRTGATAGAATCATTAGAAATTCTGGTGTCCTGAGTATAGCTACAAGAACAGTTTTCAAAAGAGGAGGATTATATGCAAGTGTCTAACAGGAACATAGTCGTATTTAAGATATATAAAAACGAATGAAACTGGATTAAGAAAAGGTACTTTTACCAAAGATTTTTGAYTTTTAGAAAAGAATTTTTAAAACTTCCTTTGAATGCCAGTCAGACACACAGCTTTCACAGGAAAAAAAAAGTCATTTTTTTTTCACTTATTTCACAAGATGCTCACCTGTGGGAGGGAAACTTCTCTTTCAGAGCAGAAATAATAAAATTCTCCACAAAATGATCAGTTTCTGTCACAAGATCTGCTGCCGACGTCTTTGTAGACACTTGTTTTTCCTCTGTTAGAGCCTTCCTAATAATCTGAAAGAGCAATTCACAGATTAGACTGTTTACCGTCCATCCTGTGGGTACTAAAATAATATAATTATATTCAAAATTACAYGGGACCCTGGAAAAAAACCTTGTAGGCTTCATTCTAGCAGAACCTGTTCTTTTTCTTTTGCAAATAAAAATCCTGTTGACATAATGAGTAGTCTCAAGGACTTCAGGATTTTGAATCAATCTACAAGAATATCTCTTCACAGTTCAGAAAAGGAGTGAAGAGCAGTGAAAATGCTTAATGAAAAAAAAAAACCTCAGCAATGTTAATCATTGGGATTTAGGAAATAAATACACAAAAGAACCACAAGGTTCCAGAATATTTTATAGAAAATCTTTTTTGTTTGTTTGCTTTTTATTTTTTCTCCTAATTTGTAGGGACAAATCTCTGCTCTCTTACTTTAAAAATATGGAATAAGGCAAACTCAATTGCCAGCAGAAACACGTAAAATTAAATTTTTCTTCTGCATATGGATGTTCTGAACCCCAAGTGCTGACTAGAACCAAAATAGCTGCTATTTATTTAACAMAAACAAAGCTTTAGGTTTTTCCCCRCATATGGAATTGCTGATCTAACTCTTGATTTTTTTTTTTTAAGAATATTTATCCTCTTTCATTTTATTAACTCAGAACTACACCACATTCATTGCAAATGCATATATAACAGTAAATGAAGACTTTYCCCCASTTTAACMATTTTCTTTCCTCCTTTCTTTTTTTATCTGATCTTCCATTAAAAAGAAAAAGAATGGGAGAGGAYGATAATGTGCAAACTGAAAAAGCAGTTGACTTATTTTAACCAGTGAAAATTACAAATTATTTGAAATTAGGAATATCAAAACAGATTKAAAAAAAGAACTACGTATTTGAACATAACTGTATTTAATTATTAAATAAAAATCAGTACCAACAAGATCAATATTCCAAATCACTTCTTAGAAGTGGGAAATTTCCACTGAAGTACTTTAAAACTGTCCAAAGACAAATGCTTTAGGAAAAAAAAATAAAATAAAAAAGTTCTGCTGGGCTGGGAGCCAGCAATTCCCAAATTTCRGTCTCAGCTCTTGTTTTCCATATTCTGAAATACTATGTTTGAAATGTTTTGGGATTGTTCTGATGTATTATCTACCCTGCTGACTGTTATGTATGTATGTTTGTATGGGAGGCCCTCTGAAGCACATTTCTGTCTCTTAAGCTGTTATATGAGTTATGCCTATTTCTTGAGGACAGATTCCTATTTTTCAGYTTGAACTCTTGCTAAAGTTCATCACTGCATACCACAACATCCACTCCACTTAATCTCCTGAATTCCATTAATGTCCTGTGTGGTTTTCTTGATGATTTTACCACAGATTCAGAAGGGTGCAGGTCCAGGAAGGCCCTCAGCCTTTGGTCCAAGGAAAAATCCAGAACACTTGAGTTACCCCAGCTGTGCTGTATAACCTCTTCTAAAACACTTGATACGCTGACCTCTTTTATTTGTATTGCTCTTCTTTACTACATTAACTACACATAAGTAAGYGCAACACTTAAGACCAGGCTCAGAAATGCATATAGTCCAGCAGATAAGGAACACTACTTATTTCTGGCCTTCAGCACTCCTTTCATTGGAAACTACCTGGAATATTTTTAGCAGTGCCATGCTCTTGACTCCTATTCCGATCCGACACACAGGTTAAGGAGAGTTTGCAGCCGTTCAGATGAGTACAGGCTGCCGTTGAGCAGGAGCTGGGTCACACCTGACCCTTGCTGTAGGCGTTGCAGAGGAGTTAAAGCTCTCTGACGTGGATGGGGTAGGTTGTTGGGTTGCTTTTCATCACGTGTCCCAGTGTTCGATCTCTCCTTTTCAAATGTGATACTTTGCACTTGTCATCACTGAATTTAATCTCACACACTTCTGATCCTTTTCTACTTTTTCATGATCATTTTGGATTCAGTTCCTGTCTTTATTCCGCTCACTTTGATTTCTTTGTGGGTTTTATACGCGTACACACTCTATTCTGTCGTTCTTTATTAAAAGACTGAATATTATCGGGTCCAAAATGGGATGTTTGCAAAATCCAATGGGCTGCTCGTCTCCTTGCACTACCTTACGTTACCTTGTGGAGACACGTGCTGCTATTGACTGGTCTCCTCAACGAGGTGTGGAGACCAGGCAAAGCTCCTCTCCAGATAAAAGCCATTGCAGCAGGCAGGTAGAGGAACAACACACCTATACGAGGATGAAATGTGCACCTTATGCTCTACAATATGCTCCTTATCACTGCCCTACAGTGGAACTGGTTGCATTTTGGCCATAAATATGTGTTATTAGACTTCCTCATTGTGTTATACATTGTTCCAGATGTACCCAGGCATTTCTAGCAGCCGATTTGTGACAATCTGCAGTTATTTAACGCAGAGCTGCGTAAGATTTTTAGCCCATGCGGTCCCTCCACTAACAAAGAATTGTCTAATCCCGCGTGCCTTTCTTCTGCAAAGAGCCGCGTTAGGCCATGACCAAAGCAAGCGGAGTTTGCTCGCAGAATAAGCACAGGAGCTGCCCGAGGAAGTCCTGTTACATGTGGCCTCGCAGGGTGGATTAGGCTTGATTTCAGTGCAGGTCAGTCACAGAGATTACAAAACCATGGCCCTTCTCACTAGGAAACTGCTAAATACAGAGGCCCTGAGATACTTTGTTAAAGAATGGAAAGAACCAGGGCACACGGGAGAGGCCATCGCTTTGCTCTGGGCTTGGGAGTTACAACAACACTTTTGTCACATCAAGTCAAGCAATCATTTATTTATCAGCCTTTTAAGCTTAGAGGAAAAGAGGAAGAGAAGAGAAAAAAATATTCCAAAGCACACATGCATGTCATCTGGGAGCAAGGATATACTTGGCTTATTCTCATGCAGCATGACGCAATATGAACAGTCATATAGGTTAAAAAAAAAAAAAAGAAAAAAAAAAAAGGAGACTGACTGATTTCTCCCAGAAATTCAAAATCCGGATTTGCATGCCTTTCCTCAGGTTAGGGCTTGCAATGGTTCTCACAGGTGCTTCCTCAAACGCAATCATAAAATGATTCTAAGCCTTCCTAACCTGGCACAGATTTAGGAAACAGAGGATCGTAAATGGCAGGCTGAAAGAAAGCATTCAGATCCATTGAAAAGACAGTGCAAGCAGATTTCTGGGGATGGAGGTGAAGGTGGGTGTGTCTGAGGGGAGAAGAAGAGGCAGAAGAGAAAGAAAGTGAATTTGACCAGTGGAACTGATTGTTTTTTGGTGGCCAAGACTCAATTTTACTAGTTAATTTTCAATAAAAGTAGATCTAGTCCTATTGAACTTATGTTTGTGCCAGATATAAGCATTTTGTGTCCTTATGTTTATCTTTACTAGGGACTAGCAAAAGGATTAACTCTTTAAATGAAGGGATTTAAAGAGTTATTAAATTTTTAATTTGGCCTGCCATGGAATCAGCCCTTTCCTACCAGCTGCAAGGTAGCAATGGCAATGTGCAAAGACGCCCAATTTAGTCTTCTGGAATGTTTATTTCTTAAAAATAAATAAATAAATAAAAACACTGTTCAGCTGTGGTCTTCTGGGCCATTAAAATGGCTGAAGATGCTTATGGCTGTATTCAGTATAGAGCATTTTGAGAGAAAAGGTGTGGGTGCTTGAGCAAGCGCCTCTTGTGAAACGGCTGGCAGACCGAGCGTGCTGGAGAAACTCCAGTGTGGAGATTCAGTGAGAGCATGACCTGTCATCCCAATTTGGATTATCCAGTTGTTCCTTGCATAACTAACACCGGCCTCCTCTCCTCTGGCACTCTGCTAATCTTTGTTGTCCCTTCTTCTACCAAGGGGAGAAACACGTGCAATAACACACACCAAGGAAAAGCTACCGGTGCCGGATTGGAGATAAAAACCACGTTGCAGCACAGCAGGTACAAAGTGGCTTTCCAAATACACCAGAATGGAAGTGGAGGAAAACAGATGCGCAGCTGAGGSGGGGATTCTCCCCCAATTTCCCACGTGGACAACGTGCTGATTCCCGCTCTGGGCTCTGCCGGAGCCGGTAGATTTTACCCGTCACCCCCAATGGGGCCAGGACGCCTCCCGAGGCGACCGTCCTTCCCCCGGCAAGCTGCGGCTGGTCCCTGCAGGGACACTGCTCGTCCACCCCTAAWCGGGTGAATTTCAGTCTCTGCGACGACCCCGGCACGGCAGGACCACAACCCGCCCTGGGCACGACGGTTTTTCCCCGGAGCGGCTGCTCAAAGCAAGCGCTGGCATTGCAGTCCATGGACGCAGAGCACTCTGGACGAGCGCGGCGCGCCGTGCAATCCGCTCAGTGCTGGCACCACGGCGCGCTCCAAAAAACACTTCAGCGGCGGCATAAACACTCGCTTGTTTCAGAAAGGATTTTAAAAAAATGCCATTCAGGCGTGTTCASCCTGACACACCCTTCTGTATTATCCTCTTCTTTTTTTAATGAAGATAACACAGAGTTACAAAATACTCTCCATCCGCGGGGTAAGGGCAGCTGCCGGGAGGGCGGCCCTGGGCATCCCGACGCCCTCCATAGCGCCGGGCGCCAACCAGGGGCGGCGGGAGGCTCCGGCATCGGCCCTCGCGTCCGGGTACGTGTGTGTACGTGTCC
>PTEX01000351.1:276648-407616 GCA_003342815.1 Eudromia elegans | reverse complement strand
CCGCCCGACATGGCGGGCGGGCAGCTCCGCGGTGCCGCCGCCCGCAGGCCCGGCCGCCGTGTCCCCGCGGCCCTCACGGGGCGGGTGGCGTGGGGCAGGGGTGGCCGCCCGCGTGGGGAGAGCCAGGAGCAGCCGCGGGGTGGGAAGGCTGGGATCCGAGCTCCTTATCCGCGTTCGGGATGTAAAGCAGGGAGCAAGGTCCGCGCTTTACCTTACAGTTCGGGATGTGAAGTATTCCTGTTGCTGCTGTTGAAGTATTAGAAATCCAGGCCTGGCCGCTTAGGGGTTGGTTTGCGGTTGTCTGTGTCGTGTGTGGCGTTGGACCTGCCGAAGAGAGGGAGAGAGCAGAGCCAGGGGCACCAAGGGTAACTGCGGGAGCCCAAACGGGGGCATGTGGCAGCCAGGGGAGCACAAGACCCACGGGACAGGGCTGAGCAGCTCCCCCCTGCCCTGCAGAGAGGCCTGAGCACGTAAATGCCCGCGTACGTAACACGGGAACCTGCTCAGAATACCTGCGGCCAAAGGGACCCTGTCCGAAACATAAGCTGCCGAAGTGAGGCCTTCCCAAGTGATTTATTTTGATGCCTACTGAGATTGAACAAAAGAGTCCAAGGATTGAGTGAGGACCGCAAAGGCACCACCAGCTTAGCTTGCTCAAAAAGGCATTAAATACTCCGAGTATTCACACTGCTTTTTGTTGTCTCTCTGCACCTGCTTTGCGGTCAAAGGTTTCATTTTCAAGGACCCTTCACAACCTGTTAGATTAGCTAGCACAGAAACACGAAAATAGTGACAATATTTGCATTCAGAAAACTATGTAAATACAGCAGTTATCCCTGGGACGAATACAAGGTCAATTGTGAGTTTTGTAGGGACTGGAATAAATTYAGTTTAAGTATCTAAGCACAGAGATTTTGACCCCAGATYATTTTAGATTGTTTAATTGTTTACTTTCAGCTTGTATGATAAGGATGAMCTTAGGATGAGAGGGATATAACACTTCTGCCATCTGTAGTTCATGGAAGTAATTGTTTGTTTCTTTTTGGAATCACAGAATYRTGGAATGATTGAGCTTGGAAGGTACCTTTGAAGATCATCCAGTCCAAATAACACACTGTGTCCCTTTCCTTCTAAAATCAGTGCCAAAACATTTGTGGATTGTAGTGCAGGAATTTAATTCTTTAAGTTTCAAAGCTGTGCTGTGACTGTGTCTACTGCACAGACAGCAAACCTGCTGGTCTCCTTCGCAAGCATGTTATAGTCCCCATTTTGAATGAGGAAAACCAGCAATGAATTCTGGAAAACTAAATTAAATCGCTCCATACATTATAAATGTTCATTTCAAGCCTGTAGTAATTAAAGTTTGCTTGAAGCAGCCATCACCAGACACTTGTTGGTTGTTCTGCTAGCTGACCACTTCTGCTTCTCGCTTTGTCTTGTCYCCTTGGTCCTCTTACCTGCTCAGTTACCTCCAGATTGTGGAGATTTTTGCCTTTCGTTGATGCTCAGCATAGCTTGGCATGACTTCAGGACCTTGCCGAGAGAGTGTCTGTGCTGAGGTAGACTGGTAAGCATATTTGCTGGTTAGATAGTGTAGAAAAAAATTGTAGAAAAAATATTGTAGAAAAAATCTTATTAAACTTTGCTAAATAAGCAAATGTGCTGCTAGTTATGGCTTTACGTTCTTAGAAGCAACTGAAACCATGATAAAACTGACCATTTTCTGTGGTTTGTGTGTGTGTGCTTTTTTTGAAATAAGAGGTTTTAGTTGCTGGATTGGTGGCCAACAGCAGAGCGATGCGGGGCACCGCCGTGTCCCTCGTGCTGCACCTGGTGCGGCGCCGCGTGTCCCGGGCCTGCCCTGATGCGCGGAGCTCCTCGTGCTCGTGCTCGTGCTCATGCCCGTGCAGGGCGCTCTGAGCCGTGCGCCGAGCCGCGCTCTCTGCAGGCGCAGCAACGTCCTCGCTGGGGCAGGCGCAGCGCCAGGGTGCAGCGAGGGCTGCTCCTTCCCTGMYGCATGGGCACCTGGCCAGCAGGGACAGGCAGGGCCTGGGCTGGGAGCGGCAGCGCTGAGGGTGCCCTGAGGAACCTGACACGTGGTGAAACATCCCAGCAGGAAAGGAGCAACTCCGTTTGGTTCCAGGATGTTTCCCTAATCCCAGTAGTGTTGAAGGGTCTGGTAGCATTGAAAGGATCGCCAGAGGCTGAACTCCAGAGGGTAAAGTAACAACTGAGCGAACCGTCAGGTTTTACACATGCTTGCTGACTAAGAACTAAAAATCTGAGAACAAATATGTAGAAAATCAGTGACTGTAGGTAGTGTTTTAAGACCTGCAAAATATTTTGCAATAAAAGACGAGCGAAAAACATAGTTCCCCGCAAGACCTCTGAAGAGATGGCAAGATTTCTCTTCCCTGTTCCTAAGCCCTGTGACTGGTTTGTGTTGCTGCTGTGCTGGCTCTGGTGCAGTGTTTTCCGACCTCCCCGGGCCAGACCCGCGAGTCAGTCCGGACTTGCTGCCGGGAGCTGCCAGGAGCTGCCTGGCTTCCGCTCCCTCGGAGCACGGCGCTCCCCCGCGCTCTCCGCTCACCTTTGCTGACTGCCAAGATCTTTCGTAACCTCTGATCTTTCGTAACCCCTAGATGCGAGCCAGTTCCTCCTGCCTGCCTTTCATAACCTGCACACATGCCACGCATTTAATCTTGTTGGCTCGAAATAGGCTCATCCTGGTTGAACCTGAAACGCTGCCGGGTCTCAGGCTCTTCGCCTGCTCCTGAGCCTGCCCAGGTTTTGTGTGGGGCTCGGGCTTCCTCCTCCCTTAGGAGAGCATTCAGCAGTGGAAATGTGCTACCTCCAACGCAGGTAGAAGGCAGGCTCGTGGCTTGCTGTCTTCACAGGGCGGGAAGCCCTTGTGGACATACGTGTGGTTCAGCTGGATGTTGCTCTGAACGGGTGTATGGTTCTTATTAACACAGCTGCTCTCAGAATGCCTCCCAAGACTACTCGTGCCATGGAAAAGCAGGGTGACCCCAAGGGGAAGCTACTGCACTGCAATATGTTTAATTACACTTGAGCCAACAGCCTGCCATGCCCTTCTTTGGCCGTAATTGCACACTGCAGTGATGTGATAAAATTTGTGGTATTTTTTACAGAGAGAGGGTGGCCACCTGTAGCTAGGCAGGCATCGGTGTGGAATCCGCGGATGTCTGCACGTATGAGTCCTTGTCACTTCACAGGGTTGATTGATGACTCCTTAATAGGGAATTACATGTGAGAATGAGTGACTAACAGCTTGAATAAAAAACAGGGAGGGAAAAAAAAGAAATAATCTTTTGGAAATATTAGCTTGACAGTGCAAAGGAGCACTTCCTCAGCATGACAGCCAGTGACTTGCTGCACTGTTATTAAAGCACTTCAGTGTGATTCTGTACAGATGGTCTTTTTAGACAGCATAGGATTATATTGGATTAGTCATATAAAATTGCTGGTTACTGTTTCCAGCCCTTTTCCCTGAAGCTTTTATCAGTATCTCATGAAGAATGAAGTCTGACCCTGACTCTGCCTTCAAGAGGTAACCCAGATGACAAGCTTTGGTTTGTGCAAACTGCTACAATATGAAGTTGAGTGTAGTGGTCATGTTGCAGCAATAGATTTTATAGGGGATAAAGATGATGTTTGGCCCGGATTTTTGGTTTGTTGCTTGAATTTACAAGAAAGGAAGGCAAACAGGATTCTCCTTTTACTTGCCAGGATCCCTGGAAGAAGTGTACTGATGGCAGTTGGTTCCGCTTGATCGGAAACCAATAGGGATTGCCAGCCTTGGCAGCATTTTCCCCACTGCTCATTAGTGTGTCTCCAGCCTGCACCACTGCGAGTGCTGCTCTAGGGGTTTCCTGGGTTCACTTTCTGCCATTCACAGCCGTATTGYGAATACCTCTCTCCTTGATAGTCTCGATATCCTCAATATCCTCTCAGGTCCCTGGATCTGCTGCTCAGAGAGTACTCCCCACATGCTCCCCTCTGCTACAGACTTGCCATGGGATAGTTTCAAATGTTTGGCGTGGAATTATGTCTTCAAGTCTGTCCCGGRAGCTTGTTAACATGGAAATCAGGATACTGCTTCAAGATCTGTCAGGCAGATCTAATTATAAAATGGTGTCCTGCAGGGTTTGCTGGAGGAGAATTATTAATGCTAAACATAACTGCTATGCTGAGAGGTGTAACACATACAGAAAGATGAACAGTGCTGAGAGCCRAATATTATTAATAAAAATGACATCTAAGAATGAATTATGGCTGAGATAGCTCTCCTGGGCTGTGGTTGCCTTTGAGGCTCCATGGAAAGATGCTTTTCCTCTCTGCAGAAAGCTCTGTGGACAGAGTGATACAGTTCTGAGCTGTTGCTGTTTTCTCTAGGCAATGTCTGTGGGTGAAGAATAAGATGTGGTAAAAATCTTTTCCCTAGTATTGAAGGCATGAGTAACAGGCAGTGTCTGTCACATGCATGCCAATATAATTTGTGAACACTATTCACTGAAAAAAACTTCAAGAACGAAAAAAAACCCTCAAATCCCAAACAAATCAGTATTATTATGATTTTTCTATTGTTATTTGTAATAGAGAACTTCTGTCATGATARTGTGAGAGGGGTATCTATATAGTCTATTTTTGTTTAAAAATATTACACCAACTGATTTGTCAGCTTTATGATTAAACTAATTTCCCTTTATTCTTATGTGTTACGAGAAAAGATGATTTCTAATTCTGCAAATAGTCAGTCTAAATTCAACATTGTTGTATTTTTCATAATAATATACTGGAATATGCTCAGCTTTTGAACTGAACTCCAGACTTTTATGTTTAGCTCTCCTGTATAGTTGTGCCAAGGTTCAGGAAAAAAAAAAAAAAAAGAAAAAAAAAGAAAAAAACATGCTACTGCTCCCTATTTAGTGGAAGATTCCTGAATACAAACTGTGGATTATTACTTTCTGATCCAAGCTCACACTAGGGATGAGAACGGAACGTCTTTCCCTGTATTGGCCATTTTGCTTGAGATTGTTCCTTGATTTTCAGCTAGCGTTTTGCTCTGAACTCCAGACTTTTATGTTTAGCTCTCCTGTATAGTTGTGCCAAGCAGGAAAAAAAAAAAAAAAAAAAGAAAAAAAAAGAAAAAAACATGCTACTGCTCCCTATTTAGTGGAAGATTCCTGAATACAAACTGTGGATTATTACTTTCTGATCCAAGCTCACACTAGGGATGAGAACGGAACGTCTTTCCCTGTATTGGCCATTTTGCTTGAGATTGTTCCTTGATTTTCAGCTAGCGTTTTGCTGTGAGATTGGTAGCGCTGATTGTGCCGAGGAAGGTAACAGGCAGGATGACTGCACGAGTGTAGCCATCTTCCACACTGAGAGAGGCTCTGCCGTCATTATTAGTACAGCTGGTGGATAAGATAAAAGAGAAATTAGTTTGGGACARATGGAAATGTTTTGTATTGTTACAAGAGCATGTACATTTTCACTGGAGAATTTAATTCCTGGAAAATCTCTTGAGGACAGTACATATGTGTGAGAGTCAAAATGAAACACACTGTCCTTTAATCTGCATGGAAAAAAACAAAACAACACACCCCCCCCCCAAAAAAAAAAACAAAAACCAAAACAGAAAAAGCCATTCTTGGAGTTATTATAGGGTTCCATCAACTAATCTTATGCTCAGAGCTTTTCTGACAAATTCAATCAATGATATTGGTGCACACTTAGCTGACAAAAAGTGCCATGGGTCATATTCCCATGCTCTTTGGCAATAATTAGCAGACTCAGCACCCATGGAATCAATGACATTTTCACATATGCCAGCATAAAATGCATCTCTGTTCTTACCATGCTGGGCTGGAAACAAAATGTAAGAAAAAAAGCATATGTTCACAAAACTACTGGATAATAGCATAGAAAAATGCTTCTGCTGCAGTTGTTTACACTGGGAAGTAAATATTGCGGTGGCATTTCATATATTTACTTGCACAGACAAGTTTTTAAAAACAGGTATTGTTAATATCTCTAGAAAATGAGCATTTGCTAATTAAGTACATGAAAGTCTCTCTGTGGTTTGTATGTACATGCGAGCTAACATTACCTTTTGATTTTGGATGCCTCAACATTTGATTTCCATTCTTTCCCAGCCTTGGGCCTTTTTTGCAAATCTTTTGAGTAGCTTTAATGTAGAAAAATGAATGCTAACTTTGAAGTGGAGCCATCCAAAAATCAATGGCCATTTTTGTTTTATCGCAGTATAATTGACAAAACCTACAAAAGCTTCAGCTGTAGCTTTTTTTTGGTAAGAGTTTGAAGATAAGGGTAATTTTTTAGGTCATTTGAATCAGTGCTTGTTTAATCAAATCTGCATCTTACACAGACTCCTTGTAGGTCTTGCTGCACAGCTCGAAAACCTGGCTGTTGTCTTCCTCGTCTATCTTCAATTCCTGGGCCAGTGGTAGTGAAGCAGGACAGAGGGAGGATGGGTAGTTCAGTCTCCAGGATAGAAATTAGTAACTCTTTTTCTCCTTTTAGGTCTGTTTTTGAATCATTTCCCAACTTTTCCCTGCGTTGGTTTCCAGCCCATTGAATAGAGATGTTACACTAGTAACTTCTTCAAGTTCTGAAAATATTTGCATCTAAAAAAATGTGCATCGCTGCTACATTTCTGTCAATTCTTGGGTAGGCAGGAAATAGGAAGTAAGCTCAGACTGAGTCATTGTATTTGTAGAAAGGTTAGAGAAGAGGAATCTGCAGATTTCACGTCTAAGAATGACTCAGGATGTATCTTGGGTTTATTCTCTCGTCTCCTAACCTTTCTAGCTTGTTCCCAGTTCTTGCCCAATGCTACCCCTTTCTTTCTGTGCCAGTTCTCGCTTCCGTGGCAGCCTCAGATTAATCCGTCTCTGCTTCTTCCTCTTATTGTTTTACTGCTCCACTCATAGTAATAAAAAACCCCAAACATGCAGGTACAAATGGAACATGAGTCCCAAGAAGCCTTGCAGGTTTTGTAATAAATATGATTCTTTGATATTCAAGTAGCCTTCCCRTCTGTATTATTAATCAATTATGAACTCTCAGGAGCCAATTCTCAATTCTGAGGAAAAAAATATTTTTTCTGCTTACACTCTACAATAAGAAACTGCTTTCTTGGATATGCAGGATTGTACTGTGCTGATCTTTTTGTACAACACCACCTTATATTGTCTTTCCTTTGTCACTTGAAACTTTCTTTTAAAATAKTGATTTTTAAGGCAGTTTCGCAAGGTATCAGAATTATGAGTGCATTCTCTCTTCTAAATAACTTATGTGTTGTTAATGATGCAGAATCATAGAAATGTTGCACTAGAACAGGCTTTAAAATGATGTTTTTGTCTACTTGCTGTATGCCAGTATGCCATGTGTATTAAATAAAGCTGTATCCAAAACTATGTCTAATAGATTGTTTCTTAGTTTGTTAAAATATTGAGTGAAGGAAAAGCACTATATATTTTTTTACTTTGGTATTAAGAAAATCTTCCCTGTCATCTAGTCTGTATCATCTCTGTCACAAGATAACTTCCATTCATTCTTCCTTTGGAGGGTATAGGGATGATTATTGCYCTGCTTTAAAAAACCAAAGATAAAGCCAGATAAAATGTTCCTCAGAAGTCTCCATTTTCTTGGCTTAACAAACCCAGCCCTTTCAGCCTTTCCTGATACGCTGTGTTTTACACCTCATCATGTTTTTATAGTTTTCTGACCTCTTCTCAGGACTGTACCTGAGATTTTGTGTGTGCTGGACACAACTAAATAGAGCGGAGTAATTACCTCTCTTGATACAGCTAATCTTTCTGAAAAAGCAACTTGCCCTTTTCTGCAGCACCATTGCATTGCTGGCGGGTATTCAGCTGCTGCTGCTGCACTCGCACAGTCTTTCTCTTTATTGTAACCAGTTGCTTCCTTTGTCTGCATCACGAAATACCTGTGTAGTTTTGCTAGTACTGCTCCYTCAGCTTCTAATTTGTTCAGGGTTAGTTTCTCACCGAAGCAACAATTTTGCTGCTGTTCTGCATAGGGGTGGAGTAGTTTGTCATGTCCCGATTAGCCTGACCCCGGGTGGCTTCTTCTGGAGGTGGAGAAACAGTAAGGAGACCTCGGCAGGTGGAGGCTTGGCAGGGCACGGGCATGGGCACATCCCTCCCTGCAGTGCTGGCCTCATGCCTGCCTGGCCCACAGCTCACATGGGATGACCTCGTGCACAGGGGCTCTGTGCACACACTTTTACCAGCACCACGAGCCCAGGGCGAGGGCCAGGCACCGGTGGGTGGAGAGGCTGGGGTAGTGTCCTGCGTTGTGGGGTGCCTGCTGTGCCCCCCTGTTCCTAGGGGCAGCTCCAGAGCGACTGCGGGAGCTGCTGCCTCCTGGAGGGGTCCCCACCACYGCTATGGGGCTGGACTGGTGGCTCCTCCTGGCAGCTCCTGCCTCTGCCCGGGCCTGAAAGACTCCTCGCGGCAGCTGCCAGGCAAGGTGACAACATGTAGTGGGCCAAAAGGCATCATTTTGTACAAGGAGAACAACAAACAACAAAGACTTGGTGAGAGTGTCAAGGAGTTAAGACCCTCAGGGAGTTAGAAAAGACTGTGAATAAGCAGGGCTCCTGAGAGCACAGCAGCTTCTGCCTCGAGGCCGCCTCGCTGTGACGGCATCATGCTGCATTTGGGTAGTGCCTCCTGCACCGGCACCGCTCCTGCGAGGTCTGTCCGTCCGTCTGTCTGTCCTCAGCGCGGATTGCTCGCATCCCASCCTCGTCCCCTCCTGCCTGGTCTGCCACACACTAAAAGAGCAAACACGAATGCTGGAATACCAGGCAGCTCTGGTGTCAAGATCCCCAGGGCCCACCGGGTAGCAGCACTGCCAGGCGCCTGTGCTCGGGCCCGGCCCGCCTCCTGCGCCTGTGACACCGTGTGAAGAGCCACGACGGGGTGTTGTGGCAAACGRGGAGGGACGATGCAGAGCGTGTCTGCAGAGGTGCAGCTTTGTGCGTGGATCTACATACGTATGTGCCCACGTGTGCCAGTAAACAGCAGCACTGCTGATCCCACACACTCCATATGGTTATTACTGCAGCAAATAAAGACTGCATCGGAACTAACGGGATTGAAAAACGGCATGGGCAGCGCTCSGATGTTTTCATGCCTGCCTCAAGACTGTGGCTCACAGCGGCAGCGAATGCAGTTCTGGAGTACCCGGCCCCGTGCGGGAGGTGCTGGAAGGAGGAGGAGGAGGAGCGAGAGGACGAGCAGAAGGCGGTGGAAGAGCAGGGGGAGCGGGAGGAAGAGCAGGAGGAGCAGCGGGGAGGGAAGCGGCTGCGCGGTGCCGGGGCGCGCGGAACGGAGGTCTCACGGGGGATGCGCTCCGGCCTAGGCCGCGGAAGCCGTTTCCCTGGCAACGAGGGTCCTGCTAGAGCGCAGGCTCTTACACATAACGTCATGAGCTGCATCAGCGCGAGCAGTGTGTGCCTGGTGGCCGGGGCGCTTGCCTGCGAGTGGTACAGGCAGTGCTGGGGGCAGCTATGCGGGGGCCTCCCATTCGGCGGGCGGGCGGGCGCGGCGCGGCCTGGGCCGGGCCGGGCCGGGCCGGGCCAGGCCAGGTCGCACCAGGTCAGGTCGCACCAGGTCGGTCGGTTGGTCGGTGCCGGTGCCGGTTCTGGTGCTTTGGTCGGCCTTGGAGCTCCGGGCTCTCGCCTCTGCCGGCGTCGCGCCCCGCCGCCCATGGCGCTGCCCTCGGTGCACAGGTGCCTCCAAGTGAGTGGGCCCTCGGATGGGTTAATGGTTCAGCTGTGGTCCGACCCAGATAGGAGCAGAGATATTTTTTGTTTCTGCCGTTTGGCTGTTTTACATGTGTGAAGTTAAAGGGAAATGTAGTGGAATTTGTGTGAAAAAATTTATTTTGAAGCGTTAACAGCCCAGTTAATGCTTGTTCTGAAAACATCGCCTCATTTTTCTTTTTCTTCTTGCTTTTCAGCTCAGTGATGAAAATGAGCAGTTGCTCAAGAAGCTGAAAAAGCTACGTGTGAAAAATAAAGAGCTGGAAAACAATTTGGCCCTGTTCCAAGAGAAGCTTCACCTGCAGCAGTTAATGCTGCATAGATCTGTCCTAAGCAGAGAGTAAGGGGTTTATTTTATTTTATTTTATTTTATTTTATTTTATTTTATTTATTTTATTTTATTTTATTTTATTTTATTTTATAGGAGGTAACCAGAGAAGCGCAGTACTTTGTTATCTTTCTTCGTATGAATTAGGTCTTATCTCCTCTCCCTGTTTCGAATGACTGTGAACAGGGTGGTGGGGGTGAGTGATACTGGAAGCACTGATTTGAAGGAGCGAAGGGTGACTGGGGCAACTTGAGCAAAAGTCATTGTCATAATAATAATAATAATGAAATTAATATCTACTAAGGAAGCCTTTGCTTTACCAATGTGCCATTTCTGTCTAGCTGCAAAGAGTTTTAGATTATTTAGGTAGGAAGCAGTGCTAAAATAGTTCAGTTACAGTAGTACTGTTTAAAATATCTGGAAGCTGCAACTTTGAAAACCTGAAGACTGTCACTCTAGTTTTGAAAGGTGCCCTGTCAAGATTCAGATGGTTGATTTTTAAAATTTCCAAGTTKAAGTTTTGGTGCATTTATCATCCTGTACGGAAACTTCTGTTGTAAAATCAAAGTGAAAATTAATTTGGACTTTTAAAATTGTTTTATACAACTACAATTAAAATTATAAAATCTAATTTTAATAAACTACTGTGTTTATTTCAATTAAGTGTTCAAGTCCAAACAGAATCCCACTTATGGCTTAAGGACAAGGACCTCAATCTAGAAAGAGAAAGTGCCAGGTGAGTCCTACCAAACTGCTTTTTTGTTCAGTTAATGAAGCAGGTTCTGTAGCATAGAGATATTGTTCATGATAAACAAGTTGAATTTTTTTTTTTGACTCAGTTGTGAAAGTTGWTTTCAGCCTTTGAAAGAGTTTAGAACACTCTTGTCATGTTACAGAATAGAAAGTTACAAAGTAGAATATTTTTTTTTCAATCTTGAAAGGACACTGCTACCCGTTAGCAGGGTGGATTCCTTTGCACACATCTTTGAGCAAAGTTGAATGAGCTAAGGAAGCTACTGTGGAAAAGAAAGGGGGAAAATGCAGTTTTAGAATATAAAACTACAAAAAAATTATAGCCAGTGGTATATATACATATATATTTAAACCTGTATATGTATGTGTGTACATATATATATATGTATGTGTGTACATATATATATATGTATGTGTGTACATATATATATATATGCACACACACATATATATGCATAACACACAGGATAACATTGTTTTCAAAATAAGCCACACAAGTGACTCTCTGTTGAGTCTATTTGATTTTGGAAGCTTTACTACTTTCTGCTGTAGTTTGGCAATTAATGCTAAAAAATAAACACAGCTGTTTTTGATGCAAACGGTACATTTTTATTTTAATAAAAACTATTAAAACTTTTTAAGAACCCAGCAGCTGGGCATCTGAGCTGGTCCATCCTTCTGTGGATTGGTTTAAAAATAAATACAATGCTCTGCTCTTTCAAAGCAACTCTCTGCCCAGAAGGTGAGTTCTGGGCTGTGGACTCTGCATAGATGCAGGTTAAATAAAGGTTTTCCCTATTACTGTGGTTTCAGGCACCTCTTTTCAGTGCTGCCCATGGCTGTGGGCTGCCATGGTTTTGCTGAGATTGGTTTTACAGTCTACCAAGCTCTTTGTGGATGTCTCTTAGTGAGTTATAGAACTCATATATATAAGTTGAATGCTATGAAATACTGTAGGAAATAAGTGTGAACAGACCTCCAGCCAAGATTGTGGRAAAGGGAAAGGTAATATTAAATTGCAAATTTGTAGGTTAGTTGATTTTACTCAGTCATGTGCATTCTCTTGGAGATTTCACTCACTTCATCTGTTGCATCCACACTAGAAAACTGATGAGACATGATCAGAAATTAGTTTTGGGACAGACTTTTTTTTTATGTATATATCCTAGTGAGCTGTCTTTTGCTGTTCCTGTATGCTAGCAGAGAAAAGGATGGCATGTGTGACAGACTGTGGGCTTGATACCACTGTGGCCAGTGTATAGGGTCTCCCATTAAAGAATTGTCTGTGCTGATACCTCACCAGGGCGCAGCCATATGGGCTAGACAGAAACAGGGACCCTTGAATGACTGACTGTGGTCAGTACATTACTGTTTTTTAAACTTGCTCTGCTATTCCTTCTGGAACYCTCTCACCTTCATTTGCAATCACACTTCATTCTTTTGCAATTCCAACATTTCTGTAGAAGTCTCCACAAAACAACTACAGTCCATGTGGTCTCTGTGAAATGGCAGTAGTACCTCTTTGGAAGGGATGCGCAGTTCATTGTAATGACTTACTAGCTTTCATATTCTGTTGCAATTCATGTATTTCTTCTGCTTTTAGACTACTTCAGATGTATAATGATCTCCAGAAACGTTACATTAAAGAAATCAAAACAAACCAGGAGCAAAGTGAAACAATTAAAAATCTCACTGTAAGTAGAATTTGTATAGGTGTCAAGTAGCCAAATGAAACCTTTTTAGGTAGACTGAAAAGTAATTTTTACTTTTGTAAAATCAGACCATGCCCATTGTTTTTCTTCCTSTTTCCCTCGTCCTTGAGATAAAGGGAAAATAGTGTGTTTTGAGTGATTTGTGACTGGTGTTTCTCCCCTTTCCTTGTTTTTTTTTTTTGCTCTCTACTTACCATACTAATCCATCTTCCCAACTAGTTATGCATCTTCTCTCTTTCCTTACCACAGCATTGATATTTTTCTGTGTGCACAGAGCACATCTTCATTTCAGAAATCCAGTAGCGAGCTAACCAAAAAAGAGAAGGGAAATGTGTTTTTCCAGGAAGCGAGATGTGTAGGTTTGCTGTGCAGCAAGGCTGGCAGCAGAACTGGAGAGGTGYGAGGTGCAAGAAGCTTCAACAGGTTATTGCCTCTCACCTGCTTCAGGCATTGTGTTGTACAGCTGTTCACACTCATTTGTCTCTTCCTAGGGCTTTGTGAACTTGTGCCTCATTCGTTTGTGTCTGAAATATTCAATATAATGAGATTATGTGAACTTTTTCTCAGAAGTGGGAAATTGCTGCCATAAAAGCACACTTCATAGTGAGAAAAGGCTTAGTATCTTTGTATGTGTACATTTATGCTTTCTTGTGTGCTCAGTAATGGATTTTTTTTTTAACAGATTTGATATATGCAAGACTTGCTGCATTTTTTCTTCTCTTGGGCTTTTTTTTTTTTTTTTTTTTGGATAAATTTAGTTGTAAGTCAGCTATTGAGAGTGCTGGATTTGCATTCAGGGTATGTTTCCAGTCATACTCAGTTAAGCTATGTTTGTTCTGTACATTTTAAACACTTTCCAGTTTCTTGACAGATTAAAATTCATGAGCTAGAGCATAATCTTCGAGAGCAGAGACAAAGAGCTGAGCAGTTGGAATGTAAAAAGGTTTCTAAGAAGGCTAGAGCTGTTTCTGAAAAAAGAAGTCAAACCGCAGAGGGAGAAGTAACATCTTGCAGACRTATATACGAAAAGGAGGAGTTGTGTTGCAGTAAATATTTAGGTAATGGTATACATGGTTCAGATGCTGTGCCTTCCAGGATGCCCACCAGAGAAGGATGCATTTCATTTCTGATACAAGGGTGCTCCAGGCCATTTCTTCCCTTTCCACCTGCACTATCTGAAATGTTTTTCATTTTTGAAAATTGACATGCAGAAAGAGTACCTTATAATACTGCCCTTGTTTTAGTGATAAAAATAAGCATTTGCTGCCTTTCTGTTTTTCCTTTGGTTGGTGTAATCATGGTTGGGAATGTGGCTGTATTCTGTAGTATTTTAATTTGTTGTATTAAGCTGCATCTTTACAAATCTGTTGGTAATGGTGCACATTGCTCTATTCTTAGGCTGTCAGACACTGATTGACAGAAGAATCTGTTTTTAACTTTAAAATACTCCTTAAACTTTGGCACAAAGCTGTGGGTCAAATAAAGACAATATTGGTCTGGCCATGCTCTTCCTCACGTAATTTAGTCCACAGGACTAAATCCTTATCCTTTTTCCCTGTAAACTTGTTGGACTTTGAAGTATAAAGGAATGTTTTTAAGCCCGTGTAATGGAGATAAATTCAGGACATGTGGGGCAGCAATGGATTGTTTGACTCTCCCCTAGGTCATAAACAGGTAATCAAACCATGTACCTTCTGCGACTTCAGGTCAAATATTCCCAATCCATCTGTGGCAGATCATGTCATTTTTCCTAGTAGCTAGGAATGTGCTGGGCCAATTCCTAAGGGTACATCACTTTAAGAACAAGTACTTTAAAAAGATGAACCATAATTTTCTAATATCACAAAACGTAGGCAGCTCTTTAGCTGTAATATGATTCATAGGAGGGGGAGGTTGACTGTAATGGTTGAAGGTATATATTTTTGATTTGACTATAGAGCTATTGTTGAAGGAGATTAAAAAGCTGAAGAAAGAAAATGAAAAGCTGTCTACAGAAAGGAGAGCACTAAGAAATGAATTAGCTGGATTAGACAAGGTAATTTATTTTAGGATAAGTTTAAGAATAGATGATTTTTGTAAAGCTAACTTTTCTGTTTGAACTGAAACTTAGCTTTAGGCTGAACATATGCTATTACCAAGCAAAACATATTAAAATAAATAGCAGTTTATTAATTTTTAAGAAAGAAAAAGAAATGACTGACTCCTTAGAACATTATTTTAATGTCCAAGAATACTACTTTGTTAAGGAAAAGGAATAATACCTTTTCCCCCCTTTTTTAAGGATTTTCTTAAGGTCGTGGCTTTTCTACTTTTCTAATGTTTGGACAAATTGGTTTCCTTTATGAGAGTTTTTTTTCCCTCATTTTTATATTGAAATTTTAACTGCTTGTAACTGTCTTAATGCCTTTCAACAGGTATATATATAGATATTGAAATTATTTTTGGAATTTTAAATTCTATTTCTCTATGGTGTCAATAAGAGAAAAACTATTTTCTCTTGAATTTAAATGGATCCAGTTATATTTGTGGTGGAAATCAAAGCTTTTGGGTGGGAGGGTGCTGCAAAACTGTTGTGGTAGACCGTCTTCTCRGGTGAAGAGGGAGAAAGTTTTAAAGGTTTTAGCTAGCTATAAAGGACTCATTTTAGTGTACTTGTCTAAGATCTTATTTTTTTTTATTTTCTCAGATTTTTTTGTTAAACTTGCATGTTTCCAGGCACTGAGTGTTGCACAATCATTCTGGAGGGGTGAAATAAGTCTTGGGCGATTACATTCTTCTCGCTGCTCTTGTATTTCCTTTATAATTAAAGTCAGAGATTGTTGGGGTCAGAAATGTGCAATGTGCTTCAGGAACTAAACAAAGTCGCTTCAAGCAGTAGGCCATCAATATGAATAATAGTTGAACTGTGTTTTTGTGGCACTGAACTTATAAGAAGTTCTACCTGAACCTCATTTAACTAGGCGATAAGTTAGGTGTTTTGGAATAGGTAATTTACAAAAAAGTCGGTCCAAGGCAGTGACTCTGTATAGAATGACTTTTTATTTTTTAACAACTTTTTTTTATAGGATTTTTTTGATGAGATAGAAGACTTAAAGCATGCTGTACAGGCATCAGTGAAACTGAATAATGAGTATGAGAAGTGCTTGAAACAAATATGTGCAATTTATGGACTTCCTTTAACACCTCCTTTGTGACTATTAATTTAATGGCAAGTAAATGTTCCACAGGATTTTTCATGCTTACTGCAATACTGAAACCTAAGCTGGTTTATGTAGAGCCACTTTTTTGATGATATTATGTCTTCCGTAATACAATTTCAATATAACAAGCTATTCTGAAATGATTTTTATGTTTTGTGTCTTTGATTTTGTTAATATAGTTTAAAAATAAAGTGGCCTATGTAATTTCTTCCAAGTTTAAAAAACTCCGTCTTTCTTCCTCTCTTTTTTATATATATGCCTTGCAGAATTGGCTTGGGGCCTCTTGTGGAAAGTAAAAACATGTTATTATTTTAACTTGAAGATTTTCCCCATTTATCAGTTGCTATATGAACTACATAAAGTAAGAGCGCATCAGTACATTTGAGAGTCTTTATAAATTTTGGCCCTAAAAATGTAGCAGACAAAACAAAACATAGTACTTCATAATTTATTACATAGGGGTTTGATGAAACAAGCAACAGGGATAAATCCTCAGTTAGAGATCTTGTATCATGATAGGCAGTTAAAGTTTGTGGCTGAATGAAGGATTTAGAACTGGAAGTAATGTATTCATAAAGATAGGTCAGAGACTTGTCTTTCAGTATCAAAACAAGAATTCCTCAGTAATTTTTAGTTGACTGGAAGGTGAGGAAGTGATGGAAGTACTGAAAAACCTCAGTGCTGAGAGCCACAACTGGCARGGCAGAAATGTGATGGAAAAATCCAAGTCTTTACCTGGGAGATGAGGAATAAAATACGGCTCCCAGCTGTAAGCCTGGAAACAGGAAAAGTTGTGAGATTTGAACTACAAACTTGAATTTGAGTGCAACTACTGTGAAATCTATKTATTTATAGAAATTCTTGTTTGAAAGTTGAAAATCTGCACCTTTATTATCTTGCATCAAGAGAATTAAGTTGAAACTTGACTTTATCGGCTTAGGATTTTATAAACTCTATTTTTGCCCTAGCACAATTCCTTCAGATTGAAAAAAGCTCTAATCCTGCATGGGAGCATCTGATCAAAGCATGGGAGGCGTTCAGAGGAATGTGGTCATTAAGTAAGCGGGAGGAGAAAGCTCCAGGGCCACTTGCTGCTTGTCCTGTCTGCAGACCAGGTCTGTCTGCATAGGGCGTCACCTGCTTTATTCTTCTCACTTGCAAATTAAAGGTAGAGCATGTTTGGGATGGAGGAGGGGGAGAAAACAGATTTGTTTCGACAGTGAGCTCGGCASATGAAAGCAGAAGAGCGTACTATGATTGGAGTTTTTTAAGGGCCAAAGTTACTATTCTTTAGTAAACAAAAGGCACGTTGCTGCCAAATGAAAGCACCAAACTTCTTTTGATTGCTAGTCACTTAAACACTTTGTTTTATCACAGTTTAGTGGCATAAGTTTAAACTTCTAGCATCGGTTATTTGTGTGTGACATTTATTAGATAAATCTGTAGTGCTCTCAATTCCTGAGGTGGTTTTAAAGGTTTCTGTGGACACGGGAGACACAGGAGTTGGTGTTCAGTTATTTCTCTTCCTGACCTTGGTTTCAATGTGCAGGCTGGCCCCCTTCTCCCTGGCTGCACTGTTGTGGTGCCCAGCAGATTTTTGCAACTTGCCAACTACACGAGATGAGTTTCCCATAACCAAATACGTTCTCTGCTCCAACTCCTGGAGGGTGCAACCGCGATGAGTGGCCAGCTCTCACCTTCATGATGCAGAGCTCTCTGAGTGGCCCTTTGCGTCATCCCGCCCCGGGAAGCAGCGGAGAAGCCTTCGTGGCCGCTGTGTGCCGTGAGCGCTGCCTCCGCTCTGCTCCTGCCGCTGCTCCCGTGCCAGGAGGGGACGAGCGGCRGGGCCGGCCGGTGGCGCCAGGGGACAACCAACGCGCTCGGCCCTCRCTGCTCTGTCTGTTGGTGCCTCCTGCCTCGCTCCCTTCTGGTCCCTCTTCTTTCTTGCCTTTCTCCTTTTGTGCTCAGGAAGCTGGAAACGCGGCAGGCAACCGGGAGGCCTCCGGTGTTGTCCSCATCTGCGGTGCAGCTCCCGGAGCGGTCGCGGGCAGTGGTACTGGGGCCGGTAGCACGGACAGAAGCTCCACTCTGCTCTGCTCCTCCCCTGGGCTTGGTTGTGTTTCCGCTGCCCCTCGTGACGTCTGAAAATGACAGCTCCGTTGCAATGAAATTATTCCTTCTCTTGTGTGACTAAAAACAGCCCCTCCTGCCCTGGATGGGATTGTCACACCCTGGAGGACCTGATTTCTTTTATGTTTTCTCATTGACTTTGAATCGTGCCTTTCTACTGTAGCTGTTCAGACAGCTCTTGAAGAATGATGTGTGAAAAATCATCTGATGAAATAAGCTGCTAGAGATTATTTGAGCATTGATAGCAAGATGACAGGGTTTATTTGCTTTAAGCTTTGTGTACACAGTGAATAAGAGGAGTCAAAGGGCTCTTGGATTTTATTCTATTTTTAGATGCCTCGTGCAAGTTTAGTGGCTTATTGGCATTTTCTGTTCAATTCCGTACTATTTTATTGGAGGAAGGGACTGTCTAAGACTACCAGAGTCTGCTTCCAAATTCAGAGKTCAGTATCTTTGTGCAGGATAAGGCTGTTTGAGTTTGTGCTTGCAGTTAGGAACTCTTCAGTCTCTTAGCCCTGTTGTAGTGTTGAGCAGATGTTGCTGCTTTAAGCTAGCTTAGGGGATCTTAAAACCAAGATTTTGTTGATTTTTAAGTAACTGGTTGATTGAGATATAGGTGTTAATGGTAATTAGGTAAAGGTTAATAGGTATTAAATAGGTATTAATGTTAAACAAGTTAATCTGGCTTTATTTCTACTTCCACTTTGTCATGAAATTGTTATGTCTGGCCAGTGGCTTTCTCATGCAGAACCAAGTTTAGCTAGAAGCGAGTTGCTGCAATTAAGTATTAGTTGTGCTAACATTAAATTACGTATGTTAGAAATGTTGCAGGCTAATGGTTCTTTCATAAGTACTTTGCATTGCTGCTAAGAGATGCTTGTATTTGAAAATAAATGGCTATTATCAAATGGAAGCTTTGATTGGAAAAATAAGGTAATAATTTTTGCAAATGAGCATGGGGCTGTAAAGCAGCTCAAGTTTAGTTACTGCTCTGTGCGTGCTACTGATTAAAAAAAATTTTTTTTATATGATTCTGTGATGTTGTCCCAGTTTCCTTATGCTCAGGATCTAAAGTTTAAAATGCAGTGAGAGTTCACAGATATAATCCGGATCATTCAGCACAAGCGGACTCTGCCTGTTGCTCACTGTAATAGTACTCTGGGGCTGACCYTGTCAAGACTAGGGAATGCTTCTTGAAATGCCTTTTGCTGCCCGCTAGCATGGAGAGAGAGTGCTTATTTCCCTTCCTGTGTTTTCCAGAGGTGTTCAATGATTATTGAGGTCCTAGACATTTAGAACTTTGTTCTAAGTTAGAGTACACGGAAGCAATCCTCTTCTTTGGGGGAAAAGAAAAGGCTTTTTGGTTCACGTTTCCCTGAAAGTCTTTTATGGAGCACGTGGAGTCTTTATTGCTCTTCTGCTGGTCCTTCCCTCCTGCTGTCAAGGCCCGGAGCTTGCGTAGCTGTGAAGGTGTGTCTGCCACACAGGCAGTGCTCTCCTACATAAGCCCCGAGGAGGTTGCAGCTGAAACTACAGGCCTTTTTCGTGAACACGAGGCCGTTTTCCGTGGCCTCTCAGGTGGGATGCTTGTTTCCTGTGGCCACTGGAAGTGTTGCTGTGAAGAAGCATTGAAGAAACGGATAGGTGAAGCTGCGAGGAAAGCTGCTCCTTAAGCCAGAAGTCAGGAGCTTTTGTTAAACAAGTGAAACAGTCAAAGAGCCCTGTTAAAATTGCAGGTTGTTGTAATAGAGACATCTATTTCAGATTAGCCTTTAAAATGACCTAAAATAAACAGTAGTGTTACAAGCCATCCAGGGAGGAAGAAGCCCGTAAATAYCAACTATTTGGGGACTGACAAGAGTTTATTTCCCCCCGTTTCCCTTCACTTGTGTCCCTGGCTCTGCCTGCACAAGGCTCAGACACATCTTGGTTCCCGTGCAGGAACYGAAGGCCTCGCGTAGCTGCTTGTGTACCTGAGCTGGGGCCCCGGAGGGCTCCAGGAGCTTCGCTCGGGGGCAGCAGGTTCCTCTTGGTTCCTGGAGGCTCTTGCGACGAGCCCTTTGGGAGGTGGCCGTTGTATTGATCCGGTGGCGCCGTGTTATGTGACTTGGGCAAGACCAGCTCTGCCTTTTAGTTCAGTGTCTTCCTTTCTGCCCACATGAATGTTTTGTTTCGTGTGTCCTCTGCAGGGCTGCTGTGCCCCTAGGGAGCCCGGCTCGGTCCTGCGGGTAGCCCTGCTGTTTTCAGCTCAGCGTGAAGACCTCAGCCTTCAGGGGAGACTCCCTTGCTGCCRCTGCAATGCTTCAGTCCAGCTCAAGCGCTATGAGGACTCTTCCTTTGAAGAAGAGGATCTRTGTCCTGCTGAAACTTACGTGCTTCTTAAGCTCTGTGTTCATATTTTGTGAATTCTTAATTTATTACGTGGTGATTTTTCAATGTCGCTGGCCAGAAGTGCAAGCTGGAGCTCACATGGGTAACGGAGATGGTACTTCAGTCCTGAAGGCCTTATTTTTAGCTGATACTCACCTGCTTGGTGAAATCAAAGGACATTGGCTGGATAAACTAAGAAGGTAAAACCCACATTTTTGGCATAATCTCTATCCTGATTTCACAGCTTTTAATAGTAACCAATAGGACAGAAGGTTATAACTAATGTGGTGCTTGCAAGAAGCAAGTGTGCTGGCACTCACTTGCCTGCCTGGTTTAGGCCAGTGGTGGTGAGCTGGAGCTGCAAGGGTAAGGAAGGGCCTCCGTGAGTGCAAGGCTGATGCAGAACTGCACGGGATGCCCGAGYGCTCTAGGTAGGGCAGGCAGACTTTTCCAGTCATTCATAAAAGGCCTTAAAAAGGAGCCAGGTGGSTTTGATGTCCATCCAGTTTATATCTTTAATTGCAGAGATAGAGAAGCTGGTAGCATAGAATAAATGGGGGCATAGAATAATTGGGGGCAAAGTGAGATTAAAAGCAAAGGTAATCCAATCCCACACTAATGCACAAAAAGCCATACTGATTCTGTTAATCTGCAAAGYAGCAGAATGATGCATAAAATACTAATTTTGACAGTGAGGTGGTCATGATGATTTTTTTTGAAGAAAAACAGTTAAAAACCCATGCACTCATAGAGCCATAAGAGGTTGGCYAGAACAGTGTTTAAYGTAAATTTATATCGAATGAAGATAAACAAGCCGGCATTACCGCTGGGGTGAGTTGCTCCCGATTGCTCTGTGGCGAGTCCGGAGGCACCCACAGCATGTTAACCTCCTTTCTGAGCCCTGACATTGAATTCCCTCTCGGCACTCGTGCTAGGCAGGAGCTCTGTGTGCCGGGCTGCGTTTGCGCTCTCGGCCGGGATGCGCGTTGGGCAGTGGTGACTCCCTCTCTGCTTTCCCCTCAGGGAATGGCAAATGGAGAGATCGTTCCAAACTGCCTTGTGGCTGCTGCAGCCAGACATTGTGTTTATTCTGGGAGATGTCTTTGACGAAGGAAAGTGGAGCTCGCCTCAGGTATGACATACTCGCCTGTGTTATTTCAGAAAGGAGGATTTCTTGAAGAAAATGGACAGCAAAATAAGGCAGACTAGGTACTCAAGGATTTATATATTTRCTAGGTTTTCTTACTGATAGAAACTCTACGATGTTAGGCCAGAGGTGTAATGATGTGATTCTCCTTCCTTTTTGGTAGTACCCTGGCGCTTTTCCCCCTAATTTCCCCCTAGTTTAAAAATGCAAAGGTCTCGCTGAGCTTGCTCTTCTGCATGGCCTGTTTGTGGTTCTCTGCAGTGCTGGGGACCAGGGCTAACCTGCCTCTCTCCCTGCAGGCCTGGGCAGACGACGTCCGGAGGTTTCAGAAAATGTTCAGACACCCCGTTCCTACTGAGCTGGTGGTTGTCGTTGGGAATCATGACATTGGATTTCATTATGAGTAAGTCCTGTGGGTGAAAGGAGTGGGCCGGCGCCGCCTCTGAGGTGCCAGCCCGTGTTCATACAGCGACTGCCTTTGTGCCCCGACGACTTTCTGTGTGTTTGTCCTGTGTCTTTGGTCATAGTCTGGGTGGAAGGGACTGTGGTTGAGACCCAGCTCCTTGTTCTGTGGGCAGCTCCCTATCGGAGCGCCCTGCAGGGCCCCTTACAGACCCGTTCGGTGCTGCTCTGGGCAGGTGCAGTTGGTTGCTCTGCGTTTGCAGAGATGCCTCAAAGCTGCTTTTTCTTCTGTTGGCCTTCACTGGCTGACCAGTACTCGGTGTATGCCCTTCCTCTGTGCTCTCCTTTAGGATGGTCGTGCTGCATCAGATTATTTCTGATGCCATTTTTGTTGCTCATTTGTATTTTTGTTCTTTCACAGAATGACCACTTACAAGGTGAAGCGATTTGAAAAGGTTTTCAACTTTACTTCAGGAAAGATAGTGACTCGAAAAGGAGTCAAGTRAGTATGTAAACGTGTGTGTGTGTGTGTATGCATTTCCATATTCTGAGACACCTGAATGCCGAGAGCTGAGATCTGCCGGTGGTGTTTCTAATGAAATAGTGCTGGAATTCTTTGAGATACGTTGAAGGAAACCCTGTACAAACATGCCTTGGTACAGAGTGGAGGCTGTTGCTTTGAGCAAGATGATTTGTGATACTTTTAAATGGAAAAGTACTGTGGAGGTAGACTTGGCTTCTCTGGGTTGTGYTTTTACTTCCTTGCAGTTGGCAATGACCCGTGGCTGTAAACGTAAAAGGAAAATGGGATTCAGTAAAGGAAAACAAACCACCCCCCTCTGTGCTTACCTGGTGGAGTTTCATTAATTTTAATAACTTCCTTAATGCGCAGGAGGYGGCTCCTATTTCCGGCGCTTGGCCYGTGCCAAGCGCTGCCGCAGGGCAGGGCACGAGCCCAGTGCAGCAGAGCTGCCCGGAGCCACCSGGAGGTGCCTGGCGGGAGGCGGCCCCGGTGCTGGGGCTGCCTCTGGGGCTGCCTCGGTGCTTCCTGCTGCTCCTGCTGCTGCTGCGGAGGCGCGYGGGGAGGGAGAGCGAGGGTGGACTGAATTTGGATGAAGTTGGGAACAGTCTGTGTGGGTCCTGATGGAGAGGCTGCAACAGGAATAAATCTAGTGGTGGAAGTTCATAACTTGAAATGTGCTGGGGAAACTTTTTCTTTTACAAGTAACATCCTATTTTCCTTGGGAGAGACCACAGGGTGTGAAAAAAGTATGTTCAGGGYAGATGGCCAAGTGCCCTTTGGCTTTTCAGTTGTTGGAAGAAACTGGATTTCCTCCGTTGCCTAGAATATCTGTTTAGGGAGCAGCAACTTCCCYTTCCCCTCAGAATCCAGGCTAGTGGCAGTTGAAGTGCCCAGTGCAACCCTGGAAGGAATCGTGACGCGCGAGCGTGGGATTTGGGGCACTCGGTAACGGCAGAGCACACAATAACCCATGGGGCAGGGGAGGGCAGCCGCAGCGTGGGTGCTCCGGAGGGTTTTTGTGGCGGGCGCCGAGCCGTGCCTGCCTCGGACCGCTTGCCTTTGGTGCAAACAGGATTCCTCCCGCTTGGGCGCGGGCCGGCGGCCGCTGCCTGCCCTGGCGACGCCGCAGCCCGCCCGCCTCTCTTGCAGCTTCGTCCTGGTGAACAGCGTAGCCATGGAGGGCGATGGCTGCGCCGTGTGCCGCGCTGCCGAGGCGGAGCTCGMCGCCCTCTCGCGCAGGCTCAACTGCTCCCTGCAGGTAGGCGCTGCCGGGCTCTCACAYGGGTGGGATCCCTCGGGATGCAGCTGGGAGTCATGGCTGAGAAGCATCCGCTTCCAGCGCATGCATGACCTGACAGTGAGACTCTCTCCCTCTGCTTCGTCTTCCTTCCGTTCACGGCCCTGCGCGCRGTGCCGTTTGGTGGCCGTGGTGCTGCAAGCCAGCCCTGTGCCCGCTGCCCTGGCTCCTGCTCCCAGGAATGGCAGGGAATGGTCCTCAACCCCYCGCCTGTGGCTGTGTCAGAATCGCTGCATTTGGAGTCACACACTTGTTCTCCAGCCTTCCAACCATGCCTTCTAGGGCCTTGTCTGGTGGCTGCATACGGTTTTAATCCTGTTTCTTCCTGTTTTATCTCCTCCTCTGCTATTTTGCCCCTGTTCCCTTTTCCACGGGCAGACTGGGGCTGAGGCGGGCAGGCGGGTGGGCAGGCCGCTCCGGGGGAAGCGGCGCCGGGCTGCAGCTGCGCGCTCTCCCTGGCTTGTCCTACCTCTTCCCTTGCTTGCGCAGGGAGATCCTGCCTGTGCTCCCCGCGTTCAGGAACTGCGACTGCATCTGCTGCATCCCCCCTGCAGCTGCAGTTCACTTCCTTTCCCCACCCCTCCGGGACACACAGGAGAGGGTAATTTTATGGATTGATTTTGCATCCACAGAAAGGGAGTCATTCCAGCAGGAGGTGCGGCGACATGGAAAAGCTTCCCGCTTCAGAGCCCATCCTTTTACAGGTGTGTTGGAGGRTGTCGGGGGAGGCAAGCGCTTGGCGTGGTTGGCACGGTGGATTCCTTAACTTCCTGCAGAGGCTGGATCGCTAACGAGGGCTCCTTGCTGTGACCCGCAGCATTACCCTCTCCATCGGGCAAGCGATGCTGGGTGTGCCGGAGAAGATGCTGCCCCTCCGGAGGAGAGGAACGTCCCGTTTAAGGAGAAGTATGACGTGCTCTCTCGGGAGGCGTCGCAGAAGGTTGGCGCAGTTCGGCAGCCCCGCCGTCTTTGTGGCCAGCAGCCCCTGAACACGGGGCTGGAGAGATGCGTGCTCGCGGAGCAGAGCTGCCCGTGGGGACGGCTCTGCGCTCGGCCCTGCTGCAGCGGCCGCCGCGTCGCCGCCGCCAGGGCAGCGCGTCGCACGTCCTGTCGCGCGCCTGGTWGGCACAAAGTCACTCTGCCCCGCGCTGCGGACGCGCTGCGTCTGCTGGAGTATTGACTGCGGGGAGAGGCCAAGGTGAAGGGTTCCCAGCAAACCCAGTGCGCAGCGTTTGWTTCCTCCTGCGGAAATGGGTTCGCTCAGAGCTGGCGCTATGAAATTGCCCCTTAGGTGAGAAAGAGCAGTGATTTATTAAAAGGAAGCTGCCTTCATTTGTGAGGCCAGCAACCTGATCCTGGCTTTGTTGTTCTAGTGTTTGGTTGCCCCACCTCTCCAAATTCCAGTATTTGAGTTGAGGGTCAAATGAGTATGATTAATACGGCGGAAACAAGCGTTTTACTGGAAAACAGCAGTTATACAAGGCACTCTGTAAGAATATTAGCATCCCTTCTATTTTTATTATTTCCGAGGAAAAAAAAATGGTGTTAAGCTTAATTTAATTTTAGTTGTGACTCAACTTCTGGCTTTGCCACGCTGTATTCCAGCTGATGTGGTGGTTTCACCCCCGTCTGATTCTCAGTGGACATACACACAGTGCCTGCGAAGTGCTGCACGCAGGGAGGATTCCAGAAATCAGCGTCCCATCGTTCAGTTGGAGGAATAGAAACAACCCTAGTTTCATCATGGTAAGTTTTAATTTTTTTTATTTTTGTCAGAGAACTTTCATAAATAAATCAACATGGCAGTCAGCTATATTTCAAAACTGATTCTACCTGTAAAAACAAAGAAATCAAAATAAAAAGCTTGCCTACCCACCCAACGCACGCAGTACGCTGCCTCTGCTTTATAAAGCACACCTGTGGGAGCCACATGGTCCGGGTGGTACAGAGCAAAGCCAGTCAAGATCTAATTGGTCTRTGRGTACAAGCATCTAGCATGTTTTCTKATAAAGAGGGTGCGCTGTAAACTAGTGACTTGTAAAAACGGTCAGTCTTGTGCTCTGGACAGTRGAAAGACTCGTTTTGCCTGGTTGCTTTCATACCGGCTGTGAAACCCAGCCCGGGTCCGTGTTGGCTTCTGCGAGGTGCTTGTGGACGAGCCCCGGGYGCAGCGGGAGCGTTGGCCCCACGCYGGAGCCCYGGGTGCAGCGGGAGCGTTGGCCCCAYGCCGGAGCCCCGAGTGCAGCGGGAGCGTTGGCCCCGCGCCGTTGCCTCCTCGCTCCCCGCTCCCGTTTTCGGTTATGCTCTCACAGGTAGTTCCAGTGCTCTGTGTAGCCTTGGAGGTAAATCAATTAGGTCCCCAGTTCAAGAAATAAAACAGAACTCTTAAAAACTTGGAGTAAGAAGCAAAACCTACAGTCCCGTTTACAGAGTAATCTGTGATCTGTGGGGCAAAAATCTCGCGTGTATTTTGCTGCTCCTGGGTATAGGCTGTTTATTACACAGGTAACACCACAATTTTCAATTTATTTCATCCAACTGTTAGTATTCCTGGTTAGAAGCAGCCCCGTTTATTCCGTATTCCTGAGAGTGRCTGCCTGGGCCCTCGCTGTGCTCTCTGCCGTGCCAGGCAGTGCCTCCCGACTGCACACAGGTTGCCTCGTCACCGCGCCGCTCTCTTCGCTACCCCTTAAAATCAGCCTCGGGCTTCTGTAACTTGAAATAGGATCGCAAATTCAACCCCAGCCACGTGAAGGGCTCCTACTACGTTACTGTCTGCTCCTGCTCAGATTTGGATTAGCCGGCATGGGTTTTGCAGCAGGGGCTGGGCAGGAGGAGGGCTTGGAGAGGAGGAGGAGGAGGAGGGGGCATGGTCACAAGGCCCAGCTAGGCCCTGCAGGTGCATTTACAGCGGCTCCACTTTGGCTTCTCTCGCAGGCAGCTCACAGGGGCAGGTGGAAGGGGGCAGGTTGGGCTGGGGGCTCGTGTCACCTCGTGACTATTGCAGTCAGTGGCAGCCCCGTGAAGCCGGGGCCTGGCCCAGCCCTGGCCGCCTGCGCGGCTGAGGCGTGATGGCCACGAGGGCCGCGGTGCGCAGCTGAGCCAGCGGCCCCGCGCCAGCGCCGTGCCCGTCTCTTGCAGGGCAGCGTCACGCCRGCCGCGTTCTCCCTCCGGAAGTGCTTCCTCCCGCGCGAGAGCAGAGTCTTTGCTGTCTACGGCGCCGCCGCGGCTCTGCTGGCCCTCCTGGCACTAGCTCGCCTGCGGCTTCTCGCGCCACCGTTTCATTTGGCTCAGCGTTTAATCAGCAAGCGTAAAGCAGTATGAGGAGCCAGACAGCTGCAGTCAGTCACTGAAACACCAAAGCTGAGAACAGTCACACATCAGACTATAGTCATGCCAGCAAAYGACCTAATTGGAGTGCTAGTCTGAAGGCAGGTTGCATTTACACATACCATAGAAGTCCTATACAGCTGATATGACTACTACAGGATCAATAACTGAAATGATGTGTCATGCTGTACAAAAATACTGTATTCTACAATCAAATGAGTCCTTTTCCTGCTATAATTTTTGTATCAAATATGTATATTAAAAATTCAGCTGTACACTATGTAAATCCCMTAGCCTCATCCCTTATCTGCACTAGTGTCTTACCCTGGCGGAGGCTCAGTCTTGCAAACTGGAAACGTCTCTCCGTGTTATTGCTGCGCGGCCCTTCTAAAGCCCTGCTGCTGTGGGGCAGGGTCAGGCAGGCGCCGGATGCATCAGCACCGCGATGCGGGTTTGCCCAGTGTTTAGCACGTCACGGGTGAGGGGCTGGCGGCCGGGACAAGAGCTCTGCCCGTTGCCGCCCCGCCACGGCGTTCGCCCAGTGCCATGTGCGGTTATTGTCTGCCAGACAACAACGGGAAGAAGCCTCGTGGATCCAGTTTGCTGAAACACACGTGAAACCTGCTTAGAAAAAGAAAGCGTAGGGTGACACCTCAAGCTGCTGTTTTTAAAAAGGTGTGCTATGATGAGCTTAAAAAAAAAAAAAAAGAGGGCCCTGTCGCATCCCAGAGATGTGTGTGGTGAGGGGCCCTCCCCCTGCCAGTCTCCTGCAAGAAGGAAGGTCAAATACAGCTGCAGTCACATCACCTGTGCCCGGCCCTTGGTCAGGGTCCCTGTGGAGCCCTGCGGGACAGCCACGCTGGGGTCAGGTTGTCCCAGAGGCACCGTTTGAGCAGCAGCCGCAGGGGCGGGGAGGGTGGCGAGCGGCAGCGGGGCCGCGGGAAGCCGGGACAAACCTGCCCCCTCTCCCCAGCGACCCCGGAAAGACAGGGGCGCTGCCACAGCCAGCACAGAGTCACTTGCAGGCCTGCGGAAGCGCCCCGGGCTGGGGGCTGCTTTCTAAAGACAAGATTTACCCCAGGGCTTCCCGCGGGGAGGAGCGAGGAGAGGGCCCCCTTACCAAGGGAGGGAGGCCTTGCCTTGGGGAGGTTCAGCTCCTTCCACCCAGCCTGGCGCTTTCTGGGAAATACCTGGTGACTGCGGCGTGGAGAACAGGAATATCAAAACAGGCGGTTCTCAGAAACACCAGGGGGCACATTATAGTGTCTACCAGGGGATTATTTATCCTCACGTAGAAACAAGTCCTGAATGTTGTGGCCTGCATTTAAAAGATGACGGGTCGGGGCTTATAAATAACAACAATGCAGTGGCACTGAAACCCACCGAGTTAAGCGGCACTGTTGGGCCTCTGTTGGAGCTTCATCTCTCCCTAAACTTAAAGTGAAGTGTGGAGATGTTCCCAAGTGTGGTAAAACACCCTAAAAAGTAATGTAGTCTAACACTTCTCTAGGTTTCTGTTATTGCAACTGTAATTTTAGACATTTGTACAGGTTATCTTGGACACAGGAAAAGTATATAGTCACAGACATAAAACACCTATGTATAAAATATAAAGCAGTGTTATAGTTACTAAAAAGGACATGCCTTATTGCTACAGCAATTCTTGCTTTTTATATTTTGTACTGTACCACAACTTGTTTTGAGAATGTCATTTGCATAAATTATTCAAGTTTGAGGAATATTCACACATTTTGATTCTACAATATTTAAAATAAAACAATTTTCTAATGTGTCTCTTTATTAAAAGAGAAATAAAAATGTCATCTTGTAATTCTCTTAGGCCAGACACAAAGGTTTATACACCTTTTTTTTTTCTTTTTTTTCTTTTTTCTTCTTTCTCGCTATTTACTTGCACAATGAAAGCCGCTGTTGGTACAAAGATTGAAGAGCTCTATATAATGGTGCTTTACACATTCACAATCGGTCTCTGCAATTGTGAAGGTCTATGAGTGACCGAAGAATTACCAAACAGAGTTTTCTAAATATAAAGAAAAAAAAAAATCAAACCAAACCAAAAGAGATCCTTGGTTCCCATTAAAACAACACCAGGTTGCAATTTGGACACTTGAATGAATTCCAATGTTTTAAAGCTGAGACTTCCAAAGAGAAAGGCATGTTTGCTGCAACATCCGGTGACTGTAATACCTTACTTGGAAAGGTAAGTGGTTAATTTGCATAATTTATATTTTTTTATACTAAAGAGCATCTTTATATAAACCGGAAAAAAACCCCTAAACTCTACAGATAAAGTTCTTACCTTCAGTCACTGCTGCAGGTAAGGTTGACATCAAGCTGTACAGCGCAATCAAAAACATACTTACATCTTAGCTCATTTTACAGGTACAGCCATAATCAAGGCACAAAGATCTTCTACAAGTATTTTTCTTCAATAAAGTTGTACAAAATAATATTACATTTTACAGTCTGTACAATATAATAAACCAGCAGTAAAACAAAAAAATATATATAGGGAGAGGACCGTTGTCCAAGAATGATCGGAACTAAAAGGATCATTTGTGGACAGCACAAATAACGCAAGTGAGGGTGGTAAATTTTCTGCCTAGATGCAACAGGCTGAAAAGTAGCTGTAATTCAAATGCCTGAGGTGTGCACAGACACTTAGCTCCAAAACCCCAGAGAAATTGCTTCGTCTTCACTGTTCCTCTCGTCTTCTACTCTACTTCCTGTGCCGGTAACGGCGTAAAAGAGGAGGTCACTTTATCAGTTGACCTGCAACTCAGAAATGCTAAAAACTGTGACAGAGTAATAAATATTGTGGTGCTGCTACATTGTGTGTCTACTTCCTCAACAGTATTTAATAACCTGATACAAAGTGCATTAATCTTTTTCACCCATCAAGTACTCTTCAACGTCATGTTAAAAAGGAAACCCACACAGAGGGATAGGAATGACCTTAGCGTCATCCGGCTGACATACCAGCTTGAACCAACACCAACCCRCTGGAAAAAATTTAGCGGGTTGTGTTCAGTTAAAAAACAAAACCTAAGGGAAMGGAGGTAGCCAAAGGGCTTAGTGGAATGACGAAGAAGTGGCATGTCAAAATAAAGCACAAAAACAGTCCCAGAAAGCATGAAGGAAAGGAACCCAGACTTGCTTCGAATCAGCTTTAAGGTTAAATAATTAAAGTAAACAAMGTGAGGAGACCGACATTTCTATAGTATATTCTTCCACCCTGTGTGGGGTAGCATCAAGAGAAAGAGTAAGGAGCAGAGAATWAAAACCACAGGTTCCTCGGCGCCGCCCCTCACAAGAGTTCGTACTGGCGGAGGTGCATCCGCTGGATGATGTCCCGGCAGTCGTTGAACACCCTGCGGATGTTCTCCGTGTCCACGGCGCAGGTGAAGTGCGGGTAGCAGTAGTGCCTGCCGTCGCCRCTCGCCGTGCTTATCCGCTGCGGAAACAGGAGGACGCCGTTACGGGCCGCCCCCAGCGAGGGGCGCCTGCGCCCGGGAAGGGGGCAAGCTGGGGGCGCCCGCGTGAGCGTGCCACTGTCACACCTAGGATGGCATGTACACGCAGCTTATCATACGGGGTTGGACTAGATGATCTCGGGAGGYCCCTTCCAACAGCAACCACTCCGTGAYACATACATATGTACACACAGTACGTTTTCATACTGGATGTGCTCCAAGTCCTCCCTCTCCCGAAGAAGCTCTGGCCACGTCCCACGCGCGTCCCAGCCCTGCAGGGAAGGCCGCAGCCGCTACCCCCGCCCAGGTCAGTCCCCTCGGGAGGCCACCGCGGGCGGCCTGCCCGGCTGGCGGCCAGCGCTGCGCCCGGCACAGGCAGCGCCCCGGGAGGCGGCCGGCCCCTCCGAACCCCGTCCCCGCACGGCCACCGCGGCCTCTCAGGCTCCCCACTGACGGAAGCTCCAGCTGGCTGCAGCCCCAGTGCTCTTGCTAGGAGCCCCCAGGCTCTTATTACACACAATGTTAACATCACAAGCTTTGTTCTACGTTGCTTTGGGCCGGCACAAATCCACTCCGTACAAATCCACTCTAGATCTTCCATCTTCAAGAGTGGATATGAAAACTTATGATCTGTGAAGGCCAGGCRCTGGGATACTCACAGGATCACAGAATCTTTAGGGTTGGAAGGGACCTCTAGAGATCATCTAGTCCAAGCCCCCTGCTCCAGCAGGGACCCCTAGAGCACGGGGCACAGGGTGGCATCCAGGCAGGTTTGGAAGATCTCCAGAGAAGGAGACTCCACAGCCTCTCTGGGCAGCCTGTTCCAGGGCTCTGTCACCCTCACAGGAAAGAAGTTCCTTCTCATATGGACGTGGAACTTCCTGTGTTTCAGTTCAAAACTATTGCTCCTTGTCCTATCACTGCCCACTACAGAGAACAGTTTAGCTCCCTCCTCCCTACAATCATTCCTAAGGAATCTGTACATGTTAATTAGATCCCCTCTCATCCTTCTCTTCTCCAGGCTAAACAGGCCCAGCTTGTTTAACCTTTCCTCATATGGTAGGTAGAAATCATTTAAAGAAATCATTTCTTATGATACTATAAATTATAAGGGATAAACAATAAAATACAATATTCTCCCTCTCTGCTTATTTTACATAGGAATTGAGCTTTTAAATACCTTGTAAAGCTAAATACATGAAAAACTATAGATTATAAACTATAATATATAACATATATAAATAACTATAGAAGCAATAATCTACTTAATTAAGTCAAAAGGAATTTCAAGTTGCTGCAGGCACTTTAGGTAACATCAGATATTCAAYACTCCTTAAATAGGGGCTTCCAAATAAAACTAATACCGATTCTCTTCTTACTAAACGACATTGAAAATCTAGTTCAAGAATTAAGCTATTAAAAAATACTAATTTAATATCCCTACTCAATTGGTGAGTAAGTACCTGAAGCATCACATACTCTGGACATTAATGACAAAGGCTGAACAAAAGTGTGTTTGATGAGTGTCCGCGCAGTGGGACACGCTGGACGTACTYGGAGGCAGAGCGCCCACGTCTCCGTGGGGGATCCAGGCCTCCACACCTCCCAGGAACGTCTGGGGAGGGCAGGCCAGGGACCCGAGGGGCCGGGAAGGCCCTCGCTCGCGTGCCTGGGCCTGCACAGAGCGCAGGAACGCGCTGCACGGTGAGCACGGCGATGTGTTCACTCCGTTAGTCCTTTTGGCCCCTTGGCAGCTCTGCAGCTCTCACGTTTCAGGAGATACTCAGTATCTCCACCCCACTCAAAGCTCATTCTGAATGCTAGTCTTTTACTWAGGGAAAAACATCCTCTGGCACAGCAAAAAAAGCACACTTACTCTCCCAGAAGAGAAGCGGGAGTATTTAACACTGGATGCCCAGGCATTTCCAGAAAGGAGCCCTATGTGCTATCCAAGGAAGCTCATGCACACAACAGCTCTGGTGGCGTGGGCTGTTCACGGGGCCAGGAGCAGAAAGGCTGCGCCTGGACCAGGGCACCAGGCTGGGAGGGCAGCAGCGCTGCCCACAAGAGAGGACCCCTGGCAGAGGAGGCAGCACCTCCAGTTGGAGCGGAGGTCGGAGCCCAAACAGGAGGAACGGTGAGCGCAGCCGGGGCCGGTGTGCAGGGCCAAGACCGGCAAAGGGCATTTCCCACCAGGTCCCGCCCAACACTTCCATAATTGAAAGATTATCGGCCTAGATTTTGTGGGTACTAAGTAACCCAACCCCTGGTGAAGCCAGGAGGAGACCACYGAGTGCTGAACTCAGGGAGCAACGTATTTCACCCTCTTCATGCTGCCTCACGGCAGTGTTTGCTGGGAACGCGCTGTGCTCACGGGCCCTCTCTGCGTCTGCCCCTGCAGGGCAGCAGCATCGGCGGTCTGGGAGAGCCGAGGGAGAGCTCCAGGAGACCAGGGCTGCTGCTGGAAGAGCCGGGATCTCCATGGGCACCCCTGCCCCACGCAGCGCGGCTGCAGCTGCTGACTCCCCGGGAGCTCCACCCCACGCCAGGGCAGCACAGACCCCCAGCTGGCACCACAGTCAACCAAAACACCATTTAAAGAGAAAACCTGGGGGTTTTGTTCCACTCCCTCTTGCTGGCTGACCCCTGCCAAAGCCCCTGGGGGACTGCAGGATAAAAGAGGAGCCTCTCTGCATGGACTAGGATGGGGCTGATGTGCAAATTAAACATTCAAGGCAACAGCCAGCAGCAGTAGCAAAGTGACACCCATCACAAGCAACATCAACCCCAGAAAATCTCATGAGGGGAGATATGAAGTTGTCCCCAGTCACTGCCGGCCTGCCCGCGAGGGTAAAGTCGTCCGTGCCCACCACGTTCCTGGAGTCCAGAGCGTTGCCAGAAGACCAGCTCTTGCTCCAGTACTTGCCTGCTCTACCAGACTCCCAGCTCTAGGCCAAGAACTAGCTCCTGGACCTGCTCTGTGACACTCTGCAGGCCAGGCGACACTACCCAAGGTGGTTATAGCAGTACAGCCACTGGAAAAGGTCGAGCAGTTGGAAGGAAGCAGGGAACYCTGCCAAACAGCCTTTTCTCCTCCCAGGTTTCTTCTGGGAAAATCCCATTCATTTTCCCTCAATTGATGTTGCTGCTTGCCAGCATTTCCTATCATAAAATCATAAATAAGWTTGAAACTACTCACTAAGAACTCATCCCGGATGAAGAACTTGGCTCTTGTGACTTTGGGGTCTTCTCCTGCATCTGGTGTTGCTGTTCAATTAAAAAATAAATTACATCAGAAACATAAAAAAAAAATCAAACACTTTATTTACTGAATAAAAGATTTTTACTTAGTAAAAGATGTACTAAGCAGCCCATTGTCCTGCAACACAGGAAGCAGTCCTTCCAAATATTAAATATTCACTGCAGATTCTAAATCAATWCTAAATTAGGCAATTCTAAAATGAATGGATACTGCAAAATCTGAAACAAGTGTCTAAGCAACTGACATCTTTCAGGGACTCACAAATAGCCTAAATAATTGCAACAGTATGGTCAGTCAGATCAAAAAGAGGCTTGCTCACACCTGTAATTCTGCTCACATAGACACAAAGCAAGAGCTAGTTAGGGTTCAACTTCTGTAAGAGAAGATAAACTTGAAAAAAGCTGCTGAGCTGTTTGGGTTGCTCAGCAAAATTACATCTCTTGAATAAAACTTCTGCATGCAGGAATTTGGGTTTTAAAATGGTTAATTAAGATTACACTTGGGAAAAAAACCCACCACTTTAGTATCTGCATTGCCTTCTCAGGTCCTGAAAAGCATCAGACCAAATGCTTATAAACATAATAGGGTAACAGACAGAATTTATAAGAACAGGGAAACACATGATCTGCTCTCATCTGTAACAGGAAGACTGAACCTAGAGCAGCAGCACCTTAGATATCAGTCAATCAAGTCATCTGAAACTAAAGAACAAATGAGCATTTATTGCTCACAAGTAGAGCGCTGCTGCAGGTGTGGGCACTCATGCTCGTTCTGGGCAGCTGTAGTGAARCCCCACTGAGAAACACAACAAGCAACCTAAGCCCGACAGCTTGCTTGCTCTGAGAAATGAATCAACCCATCTTCCCTGCTTATTGGGGTGCGTGTCTGGGGGAGGGAGCGACAGCGGTGGACGGTTTCTTCCGAAAGCCCTTGGCATTAACAAGCTGGTGCCCGGCGAGCTCAGTCCTGTCCTTAAGAAAGGAAAACTGATTTACYCTTTCCACTTTTGAAACTCCCAGAACTGACTGAAAGCTGACACAGTTCACTGCGCCTTCGCCTTGGTAGCCTGCACAGTTACTGAGGGTAGGAGCAGAACAAAAGCCTTTGCTGACAGRTCTCCAATAGCTCCGTGCCAGGCACAGCGGCACTTGGCAAGCGGAGCCTGCTGGTGCAAACACACGGGTTTTACTCCCCTGGCTAGACACGGAGCTGAGAGAGCRGGCGAGCAGGGACCTCTCTGCACCTAACTGCCTGCTATAAAACAGCCACCCTACCCAAGGCTACCTATCCAATCTGCTGCTGCAGCGCAGGAATCGTTGCACTTTTGGAAATAATATGAAACCAAACATATGCTGGCATCCCTCTTTTTTTTCTCTTGTTAATTAATTAATGGGGTTTTCCTCCTTTAAACTTGTCTTGCTGATCTCCTGTGCCAGGTTGCTCCCCACTGGCATTTGCGAGTRCTGAAATGCACAGCTCTGTCCGAGAGTCCCCGGGACGGGATGTCCCCCACTGCATGAGGGCAGCTTGCTTTATTTTTTCACTGTGGGGCAACAGCATTTCTCATTAAGGAATTGCATGAGTTTGTGAACGTGCATGAGACAGAAAAGAAAAACAACTCAAAAAGTAAGCAAGCGAAAGGTGTAACTATATCAGCTAGTTATATCCTAAAGCTGTGAAAAATCTTACCATCCTCAGGTACAGTATAATGCGCATATTCAGGAAAGTAATCTTCAATTTTTGATTTCCCTGCCAAGACTTTTTCAGCTAGCATGTCTTGTTTATTCAAGAACAAAATGATAGAAATGGTCCGTAACCACCTGTCAAAAATAAACCAAATGCTACTGTTACTCATAAAACAAAACATACCACTTCAACAGAAAATTTGCCAGCTGTTCCTTCATGGACATAGAGTGAAATAAAGTGAAATAATTTGGGTCATGTTTCAAGAGAAAAACCATGACCTAGGCCATGACCTCAATCAGTGTTTCAATTACCTTGCACCTACGTGAGTGGATACATTTATAGGATCTACAAATATATTTATGAATACTGCATTAGACAATGCTAAAAGGAACTGTCTTTAAGTACTGTTTTATAAATTATCCTTTTGATATGAAGTTGGGAAAATGATGACATTTCCTACATGTCTAGTCCAAAAATTAGCATYACCGTCTCTTGCGCTTGGTTCTGCTGAAACAAGAGAGAAAGACTAGAAAGTTTCCTGCTCTCCAAGTGCTCTGCCCTAACTACTAGTTCACCCACATCAATATTCTGTCTTTCTGGCCTGTGTGATTCTGGATGAACCAAAAGAAGATCATYTCCCTTCTTCCTCTAATAATGTCCCTAGCTGTTTTCACCACAATGTCCCTTGGCACTTTGTGCTTAGAATTTTTCCGTACTCTRTCTTCAGGCCAGAGTTTCAAGACAGGTGTATTTTGGAAAGTCTGCCTTATCTTTATTTTCTCTTATTATTTTGTGTTTCATTTTTACTTATTCTCCGCTAGGAACCCATTTGAATTGCTGYTTAGTTATTGTATCTATAAGTTACCTGTGTCTTAACAGAACGGCAATTTGATGGCAATTGGATTAGATCTGAACTATCTTTCCTCTCTACAAGAGGAAGAAAAAGAAAAGCCGGAAAGATATGTCTTACCTGTTATTCCAGATACTTTTGAAAAGGTCCAGGGATTCTCGTAGTCTGTTTGTGTTATTGTCTTCCCTTATTACCATGTTGTAGCTGCTGCAGGCCACAACGAAGATAATAGCCGTGACATCTGGGCAAGACAACAGAAGAAAAAAAGGAGAGAAAAAGGAATATTTCCATTATCCCAGAACAAACTCCACAAGGTAACACTTGCATTGCTCCCCAAACCACCATAAACATAATCAAAGTATTTATATAACACTGATTTCAATATCAGTGACACGCCCTGTTCTCAGCATAAATAAAACAGCATGGACACTAAGCTTCTCACATGGCCGAGAATGAGCTCAGAATAAAAACGTGGAATATTTTTACTCACCATTAAAGCATTGGATCCATTTTCTYCTCTCATCTCTCTGGCCACCTACATCAAACATGCTGTTAAAAAGCCATAGGATGTTATATCACTTATGTGCACTAGGAAAGTCACACAGAGCATGCAGCATCAGGGTTTGGTGCAACTACCTGATGGCTCCAAGGAGGGCAGCATTTAATGCTGCCAGAAGGGAAGGAGGGATTTCTGAGGCCCTGTTGCTTTTGGCTGAGCTGCCAAAACCTCCCTGCCCTGCTCTGTGCTGGGAGCGCTTCTGAACCCCCCAAAGGAGAAACATCCCTTTCCAGGGAAGGGCTATCTTTTCCCGGCTTGCAAAAATGCATATGGTTGGGATTGCATGGTTGGTTTAATGTGTTGTGAATAACTGAAGTGGTGGTGGAGAGAGCGCACATCTCCCTATACTTGTCTTTTATCCATGCCTCTAAGGTGCAATTTTTCCCCAGTCAGAGTTGATACTTTTCTGCCTTAGATCCAGCAAGCTGAGCCAGCCACACTGGGTGCATTTTAATGGAGATGCAGCACAAAACTGCAACGGCCACAGGCAGCAGCCATCCCGGAGAAGGGAAGCATTTGACTTTCTTTGTCCCCCTGTAGAAACTCTGGCTCATGGCAGCATTTCTACTACGTTCTGCAGGGTCTTCTCCCCAAAACTGTTTTATGAGTTTACAGTGTCGTATCAATTAATCAGTTAGTAAAAACAGCTAAAGACAACCTCACAAGAGACAGCAACACTAATAGGCATGACTAATATCAGCTTTTATCACAAAGGACGAGGCAATTGTATTAGGGCTTATGCACAGCATGCTAAAGAAACATATCCCAACTCCCTGCCAAGAGCCCTCCAACCCTCTCCCGAGCTGACCATACCCACAATACACAAGCATGGACATAGAAACTATGTCACAATTAGTATGCAAATCATAAATTATTATTAAGAGACTTACTGGAAATTTACTTTATCTACTTGAAATCTTGTTTCAAATATCCCTGATGTCAAAACTCTGCATCGTAATAGGTCCTGGAAATGAGAACACAGAAGGTAATTAGAGGGATCTTTTACTATGCTTGTTCTGCTTTTAAAGTCAAGGACTATTATTTAACATGGAAAGTCTTAAATGTTCCGTTTAATTAAAGTTAAATCAGAATTTTTGGTAAATATATATTTGTCCACACTGACAAAGTAGATCAACACAGACCTAATTTCTGAACCTGGCTTGTGCATATTCTGAAAGAAGGGGATGTCCCATATGCATCCTCCTTAGCATATACTGAATCCTGTTACTGATGGTCATATAGTTTTATACATGACATGGATAATGAATGTTGATATTGCATAAGACTATGTGGAAAGAAAAGTTATTCTTGATATGAAGTCAAATATGTAAATGTTAGAAAACTCCAAATTTACAGTTGCTCAGGCAACCTTAGTTCTGCCCCCTTTTGTACTGAATGAGATAGAAATCCTATCGAAATAATAGCTCGTGACTAAGTAATTAAAGCTCTATTATAACGCACAAGGGAACAGAACTTGGATTGTATGTAAATCTGGCATTTCTTCCCTATTTTTCAAACTAATAATACTTTACAACCCCAGTAACACGTTTTCAAGAACAAAAAGAACAACAACGAAACAATTACAGCCTCCTGGATTTTCAAAGGAAGAACATAAATTCAGTTTACTCTGCATACCCTAACACAACCACGTCCCCATCAAGGAGCTCCAGTAACGAGTAGGGAAAGAGGGAGAAGCTGAGGAGGACTCCAAGGAGACAAGCTCAGTTTGCCTCTTCCCCCTACCCAAATATCCRTCTCCTCTAGCTGACATACCTCTGCTGTGCTAGCAGCCATGGGTCACCGGCTCTGCAGTTTGAGATGTTTTATAGGCTACCAACGTTTATTGTTACTTGCTGCCATTTAGTTTTACGGTTGGATTTAGTTATTATTTTGGGGGGTTGCCAAAGACATTAAAGGAGGAAGGAAGGAGGAGAGGAAAGTAGGGATTTTTAGCAGTGTTATTTGTCAAGACAGATGCAATACAATGCAATGAAAATCCCAAAACAAGTCATAACACCTCCTTTAGCTCCAAAGCTTTTCACCTGCCCCATACCAAAGGCCTCTTGCCATTTGAGGCATAGGACTTCTCAGAGCAAATGTCCAGAGAAATTTCCAGGTATATAAATACTGCAGCCACTGTCCCCACAAATGACTGCTCAAGGTAGAGAGAGGCTTCACAGATGAAACAGGCCAATGCTAATGTAAGCAATGGAAACAAAAGGTGGGAGGAGGAAAGGAAGGCTTGGGGGTTGACCTGCTGGAAAGCAGCTCCACAGAGAGGGACTTGGGAGTCCTGGTTGACAACAAGTTAACCACGAGGCAGCAATGTGCCCTCGTGGYCAAGAAGGTCAATGGGATCCTGGCCTGCATCAGCAGGAGCGTTGCCAGCAGGCTGAGGGAGGGGATCCTGCCCCTCTACTCGGCTCTGGTGAGGCCACATCTGGAGTACTGGGTGCAGGTCTGGACTTTCCAGTACAGGAGGGATATGGAGCTGCTAGAGAGGGTTCAGAGACGAGCAAAGAAGGTGATTAAGGGCCTGGACCACAAATATTATGAGGAAAGACTAAGTGAGCTAGGCCTGTTTAGCCTAGAGAAGAGAACACTGAGAGGGGACCTGATCAACATGTACAAACACCTGAAGGGAGAATCTAAAGAAGATGGGGCCAAACTCTTCTTGGTGGTGGTCTGTGATAGGACAAGAAGTAATGGGTACAAGCTGAAACCCAGGCAGTTCCATCTCTGTGTGAGGAAGAACTTCATTCCTGTGAGGGTGACGGAGCTCTGGAATAGGCTGCCCAGAGAAGCTGTGGAGTCTCCTTCTCTGGAGATCTTCAAAACCCGTTTGGATGCCACCCTGTGCCCCATGCTCTAGGTGTCCCTGCTGGAGCAGGGAGATCAGACTAGATGGTCTCTAGAGGTCCCTTCCAACCTCAGCCATTCTGGAATTCTGTGATTCAAAAGTTCGGCTTCACTGACCTCTCTCACCAGCAGAGTGAAGAAATCTGATGCTAAAATCAGGTCATGAGCTCTAAGATGGAGTAAACCTCAGTGCAAATCCTTTGGTCTGAAAACGTCCTGAGGGCTTTGATAAGTTGTTTTCTCTTGGGACAACTAAGTGACTTTCACTTAACAGTGCAACATATGCTGCTTTTTATTGCCCTCTCCTTTGGGATGTGCTCTCAGAGGAACTGGACATGGTCAGAGGCCTGGGTGACACTGTGAGCTCTGGCTAGTCACTTTTCTGAATATCAGTCTGTTTTCATAAAAWGAGATGTGGCAATCTTATTTTTTAAAAGCATCCATCCATTGTATATCTGGCATATTTAGACTGATTTACCCAGTGCTGGTATTCTCTTTCACATTGTGCATTTGCAGTTTCTCACAATGCTGCCCACAGTCTTGACAGAGTTAATGGTGGGCTACCAGTAACGGAATGGAATAACCTCAAGACTCAGTCTTCCCAATTAAGAACTTGTCTAAAGCAACCAGGCATGCCAGAAAAGGCTGCACGTGGTGTAGTCCTTTCTTACTGCATCACTCCTGAACTCTCCCAAATGCCTCAGAGCACTGAACAGATTATCAAAGCACTTGATAATCACAAAAAAAAGTGACTAACAGTCAAATTTGGTAAATCAGTGGCCAAAAGCCTTAGCAAACATTGCGAATGCGCGTGCTGCAGCTGTGTCCCAATGAGAACAGGAAAGCCATGTGTGTTGTCCTTCCAGTAAGACTGATATAGACACTCTCCTGACCAGGGGAGTCAGGACAAGGCTGAGAAACGGTGTCTAATGCCCGTGGTCTGCAATGCCCACAGGTCTCCAGGGCCTGGCTGATGGAGGTGGCCAGCGACAGAACAAGGGGTAATGGGAACAAATCGAAACAAAGGAAGTTTCATGTCCATTTGAGGAGGAACTTCTTTGCTATGAGGGTGACAGAGCTCAGGTGAGACGTGGCTTCTGGGCAGTGAAGGTTGGTGCTGGAAACTGTGTGTGATGATGTATGTTTTGTGTTTGCTCCGTTTGTGGGACACAGAATGGGAAGTGAGAAGAAATAACGGGCATACTGCAGATACACTAGATACACTGACAGCGAAAGACGAGCTTGCACCACTGGAAAGCCTCTCCTTTAATATCCGTCACTTCAGCTGTGTTTTGAAACTATGCAACATGCTGCATTTCAGGGGCAGTTGGGACTAAAATAAACGATATAAAGGGGTGTCCTGGCTCGGACTCTATCCCATTAGTTATCCCACTAACCTGATCTGTAGGTGTGTAGTCATCCATGCTGACGCTGTCAATTCGTTCTAAAAAGCTGGAAGAAAAAAAAACATACACTTAAATATGTAAAATCCCATCTAGTATAATATTTTTCACTATCTTTTCTCATTTATATCTGAGCTGCAAAGTAAAAACAGAAGTCAGATGGTAAAGGTATCAGCCCAATAATTTACCTACTTTGATTGAGTTTGCATTTTTCAAAGCAAGCCAGTTCTACTCACTCAGAGTTGGTTTCAATCCAGTGCTTTTACACTTATGGAGTCCAGAAGCGGTCCAAATGCACTGAAATACTAAAATTTTGTGAGGCCCAGTAAAAAAAATACTGAGGCTATCCATGTGTCATAACATCTTGAGGTTATTTAAATAAAAGCAGTATTTTTGAGTTTAAAAAGGAAAATGGGGAGAGGAACTTCCTTCATCCAGCATAACGCTAACCTAGAGTAACATTAATGTTAATTATGGTATCAAAACTGTTAGGTTAATGTATACAAATACAATATAAGAATTATTAATATGCACAGGTGTGTCCTGAAATGTTGCCCTCTAACATTGCGGCTAAAGACCCGTCATAAGACGTGGCAACCGAACCTGGCATGAAGCGGTGGTTAAGCAGTGTGACGCTTCGCACGGTCAAGACAGCGTGCAACGCGTGAACAGAGACTGAAGACTGCAGAGAAGAGCCAGGGAGGCAGGAAAAGGGGGCACCACACTCACCGTTTCTTTTAGAAGCCTTTTCAAATTTAACTAGAGCATGCTAGAACAGCAGCAATAAGGATATAAAAATGTAACGTTATCCATATAGCTAAAATGAGCRGGTTTTCCTCCCTCACTTTCACCGTTTTCGTAGAGTTTGTCCGAGCCCAGATGGCTCTTTTTCTTGTCCTGTCTGCCTGCCTTAGAAGCTTACTTGAATTCTGCATGGTTGTTTATATTTGGCAGTGAATACCCCACCGGCTGACTCACCCCGCTACAGTGATACAAAGATTTATCAACAGGGAAGTTTTCCCATTTTTACTAATCTTCGAGGGTGTACATGTGGAACCTATTCAACTGCAGTGGGAAAAAAGAAAAAATGGTGAACTCTTGATTTGCAATGACTCACTGCTAACCCTGGGGTCACACACACTGACCAGTTGAAAAAATACCCCCTAAAAGCTTGCCTGTAACTCTCATAGGACTTTCCCACGGATATGAACTGAAATGCAAGGAAAATATGCTGTGTATATATTTACTTGCACTTTTTCCTTTTTGGAACCTCCATTGTTACAGCAGGAGAAAGAAAAAAAAAGCCAACATCTACAGTTAAAATACGCAGTTTTTCTTTTATCAAGGTATGATATCTACACATGACATTTAAAACCATCACAGGGGCACTGCGACATATGGGGCATCTAGTTACCAAGCTTTTCTGCACAGTCCCAATGAAAACTAATCTTTAGCAAAATCTGCTTTTCCCYCCTGAAGCAACCATAAGCTAATATAAAGGTATAAATGTTCATCTTTATATTTAATGATAATAACTGTTAAGAAGTAGCTGTATCCAAGCAGAACCTTCTGCTTGGCTGATTTGCATCATGGGGAGCAAAGTTTACCTCTGTGATCCCTGCATTTAATACAGGCACTGGAACAGACAGATGTATTTTTAATGGGTGTATCTACCACTAACAGAGCTCTCAACTCATGTTTGCAGCATGTGATAAGGTGGAAGAAGARGACAAAAAAACAAACCCAGAAATGCTCCAAGAAGAATCTCTGCCTAAGCAAGGGGTAATTTTCAGCAGYRTGGCTGCTCAAGYAGTAGCACTGCATTTCCATGTCTGTTCCAAAGTCCTCTCTGCATTTTCCTAGCAGGCATAATGAAAAATGCAGAGGTGAAGACGCCTCACGGGGGCTGGCTAACCCTATGGACACGAGGGAGTATCTATGCACAAACACGGCTCCACCACGGCTCTGGTATAAACCAGAGATGTGCATCCTGATCTGTCAAAACCAAGGTCGCGCTGCCAAAACTCATTTAACATCAGGATTTCCTGCTCACACCGACCTTTCTCACCTATTCAGGTACTTCAGTGAGGTTCCTGACTGGCATCATCTGCACTTTACTGACTGGTCAATTATGGACAGAAAGTTACACAGAGAACAATCCACGGYAGGGCCGGGAATAAAGCAAGTCTCCCCTCGTGCTCTCTGACAGCCTATGTACTGCCCAAGTTGTCCTCCACTTGGAAACTGCCAGCCTTGGATAAATAAAAGAATATATTTCACATGTAATTCACTGGAACACCGGAGTTCAAGACAGAGCTCTGTTAAACAACACACACCTTAAGGTATCACTTGAAAGAGCTGTAATRTGTTATGTTCTTAATGTTGCAGTCCACACGTGATCTATCCCAAAATAAATGCAATGATTTATAAGGTTTTAACTGTCACCCCAATGTATCAAGTAGTAATGTCATCATTAGCATGATAAAATCAACAGAAAACTATTATTAGAGTTTGGCTAAATTTTGTAGCTTTACAGAAAATTAACCTTTTCAGTGCATGACGGACACGTTTCCCAAGGTTTCTTTAGCAACTACATTAAACTGAACTACGTKAACTGAGTTTTCTAGATATTGAAGCACAAAAAGCCATACTCTAATTTTTCAGAAGGAAATTGAATTCTTGAATATCCTCCATGCAAGCTCCTTACTTAGCCTAGTATCAAACCCCAGCTCTGACAGGCACATGCACAGAGCAGGTAGAAGCAAAAGGTTCCAAATGAGGTAATCACTAAACATGCTAACTTCATCCTTGTTGCAGCATTGAAAAAGCAGAATTGTTTTTCTAAATTGGTTTCTAAAGACCATAGTCAAATGAATAAAAATGGACACCAGCATCAGTTACTCTCTCTTTTCAGCTCATCGACAAAATTATTTTCACAACTACGCCTTATTGCAGCGCTTATAAGTCTTCCACACAAACGTGTACTCAGGATCTGTGCTATTTCCGCAATAAATGTTTTTCATGGGTGTGCAACGAACTTAAAACTCACGCATTCAGCCCAACAGCGATCAGAACTCTAACAGTATATAATATTTATATTTCTACTTTCACAATTGCAGCTTTATTTATGAAGGATGCAACCTCATAATGCGTATGAAATTCAGATCCTTTCAGATGCTTTCAATTTTACATTAGGGTGTTAYACATTCCCTGACTTGGAACAAAACATATGTGTTTGTAAATGTAAYAGTCTGGTTTGCTAACAAATTAAAGCAAAGAAAAACGGACTGATAAAGCAAAAAAAAATATCACGAGCCACTGACATTATTATATCTATTATTAAGCTGATCTGTAGTTTTATAAATATCTTTAGTGAGTTTCCTAGGAAACTCAGCTGACACTTGGTTTGACAAGCAATCGCTACATTTTATATTATGCAAGCTGTGAACACAAAAGTACAGGTTTTAGATGTGCCTGCCAGTGCATGTGGGAACTATCAATAAGCATTATTCTCTCTAAAAACCATGGCAATTTGAGCAGCATTAGCAGCTATACAAGAATTTCTGAAATAAAAAAGGATTCATAAATGCACAAATAAAAAGGAGGTAATCGCACATGAAAATCCCGCTCTCACTGGGTAAATCGCTACGCAGTTCTGTACAGATATTCTGACCCCACAAACAAAATCACAATTAAAAGAAAACCAAGTCATAAGAATAATACTCTAGACACAAAACCCATGCTATATTTGTAAGTGCATTTTGACATTCAAAGAATTGGGGAGAGGAAGTGCTAAACAGCAGATCAATAAAATGAACTACACATTTTGATAAGCCTTTGCCTCCTTCAACCATTTTTTTGTTTGCCCGCACCCCTTGCTGGGTCTCACCCTTACATTTCAAGGGCCTGTGTATCCAGAAGTTTCTCTGGAAAACAAGAAACCAAAGCCACACTAGAATGCCAGTCTCTTAGCAAGAGGAGGGTAAAGCCTGAATGCAACAGCTTCAATTTTCAGAGCAAAGAATCTACAACTTATCCTCAAGCAAGCTGTTGGGGTCAGCAAACCTCCATAGTTCTGACGGGCCCCTAATGGCTTTGCAGACTCCCCGCCAGGCTCAAAGAACCCAGCGTGACCACCACAGCCACTAGGCAAAGCCACCGGGGACTGCGACTTCAAACTCCACCGGCTGCACATGGTGATAAATCGCTCCTGAGGCAGATACATCACAGTGTGAATACTTATGCCAGTTATCTACTGAGCTGAAACCTAAAATATAGATAGATACACTTAAATTGCAGTTAGCCAGAGACAATTTTGGAATCTGAATTTGTGTTCCTATAAAGTCTTTTTGTTTTCATCAGGTGACGGATTGCAAGCTGGCTACTGCTTGTTGCTATATTTACAGTAGAAGAGTATGGATTTACAGCCKGGAGAATTCCTCAAGTTCTGCTGTTGGGCATCAAGGAACCTCGTATCATTCTGATATGTTCCCCAATAACTGGGAAGGACTTGAGGAAATTGACTTCCAGTAATATTCTAACCACTTAATGACTAATTTCCGTAAGTCATTTACTGAAAATATTAATAGAAAACCCTCAGAAGAAACGAGTAACATTTAATGGCTGGGGATTTTCCTGTCAAATTTAAATAGTCGCTCTATTTTAAACACAGCTTCCATGTGGCAGTGGAATATTGTCACTCGCTCCCTCCATGCTGCTTTGCAGCAGTTTCCCAGGAGGAATAAGTACTGCAATGAATATGCTAAGAGGCAGAGAGAAGAGATGCTGAAATCTGGTTTGAATCCATGAATGTTGTTCTCTAGTTTTGACAGATTGACCAGTTGCTGCTTAAAATATTATGGAAAAATGATATTCAGTGCAAGTATTGAAGAAAAAATATTGCTAAAATCAATATTTATTTAAAAATTGTAGGGAATCTAAGTATTGATATTGATTGACATGTATTTTTGGCATCTTCTAAGAGCGCTGGTTTCCCAGCACTTCCCTTTTGTTCTCTACAGTTCAAAAGGATCCATTTGGATGCCGACATCAGCTTGCTATAACTGGTCTCTTCAGCCTCCCATGTGGGTGTAAGGCTTGTGGAAAGGGAGATTTAAAGGCAGGGTCTTTGGAAAACGGCAGCGCGCCGTGCAGCGCCTCAGCCCCGCGCGCGAGCAGCGGCGGCGAGGCAGGAGGCTGCAGAGGGCAGCAGCCGCTCAAGCTCTCGCCCTCCGCGCTGCAGCCGCGCCGTGCCGTGCCGACCGCTGCCGCTCCGGTTCCGTGCTCGACACCTCTCCACCGGAGCAATCCCCGCAGGGTGAAGTCCAGCTCGCCTGAGGGTGGGATCTCCCCGAGGCACAGGAAATGGCTGGATTTAATAAAGAGCTCTCAAATTCACGCTGACAGACCTCGAACTTGTCAAATATATATTTTGGCAAAGGGCTGCCAGCCTCCTGGTGAAACCAGCACAGTCTCACACAGGGTTAACAGGGAGTTGCTGGTGGGCTACAGGAACAGGCTCATTTTATTTACCCAGACTGGCTGCCGAGCAAGGGAAGTGCCRTGTCATGCTGGAAACGGAGAGGTTAAAAGCGAGGCTGAGGGCGGGAGCACAGGGCAATGCTGCCCCAAAGCTATGGGTCGCGAAGGAGGCCCGAGGGAGGCTCTGCTGAGGGAGGACACGGCTGGTGGGGCCACCCTCGGGCTGCTGTCTGGGGCATCCACAGCCACTGGCAGCCMCTGGGTTTTCCCTGGAGGGACTCGGAGCAGCCGGTCCGCGCTGGCCAGGACGGGTGGTCAACACGAAAAGGGACCTGCTGCAGAGGCAGAACGGGCGCCTGGGAGATGCTTCAGGGGCCTCCTCGCCCCGTGCGCCGGCAGCCAGCAGTCCGCGCTGGATGCAGCAGCCCGTATCCAGGCCGTGTTATTATCAGGGCTGATGAGTAAAGAAAAGTAAAGTTGACTAAAACCAGGAGAAGTCCGTTGCTGGTGCCAGTGCCTGTTTAGGAGCGTTTCCTAGCAGACATCCTCCCGCTCGTGGCTGCTGAACGGCCTTTTCTCACTGTGTCCTGCAGTGCCCTGCACAGGCTCTGGCCTAAGTCCAGCTATTAACCTAAACAAATAATACATGAGAAGTAAAACTACACTAAACGTTTCAGATACATGTTTAGTACCATTCTCCTGGTTAGGAACAGCCATCTGATTTAATTTTTTTAACTTAAACAACATAAACTAAAAATGAATAAACAGTATGAGTTCCATAAGTACTTGCCCCCACTGGCTCCCTAAATTTGTTAAGGAGCAGTGTGAATTTTGGGAAACGCATTTCTGCCTTCTATATTTAGCAAACTAACCACTTTTTGGCTTAGCAGATGTTTTTGCTTTCCGAGCGAGAGGCCTATGGGGATCATCATTAACTCTCTTCTTAACATAAACACCGATGAGGATTTGAATCTGGAGGCCTGTCATTCACACAGAAAGGTTAACAGGCTCCAGCAGAAACAAGACTCGTCATCTGCAACTTCTCTTATCTGTCATCTCAGAGCACAGGGAAGGAGAAAGGCAAAGAGAGAAGGAAGAAAGGGTATTTACTTACTTTTTTAAAATGAGCGTAAGATTTTTCTAATGTATGTGATCAGACATTTTATTCCCATGGGTGAAAGTGGCTGAGCTACTGCAAAACACGCTAAAAATGAAGTCCTAAAATGCAAGGCTTAGACRGGCACATACAGACCCTTATTCTGGCTGCATTTACACTCAACTGAATCCATGGAATTCAGTGAAGAGTCTTCTGATTTGCATGAGAGGACAGTTGTAGAGATGATAATCAGTAAATGTACACAGATACTCTCAGGGAGTGTTTGGATACACACAGATTGGAATGTGCAATCTAGAGGCTAGACATGGCACAATTGGTGATTTTGAACAGAAGGCCAGAAGCCAATAACTTAAAACCAGAAAGAAATATTGGATTATCTGGAGAGATCTAGATCCTAAGTGCTTTTGTAAAAAAGATGTCAGACGTGCTAGGATCCCTTTATCCACTGTGAATGAAATAMCTGCTTGCTATCTTGCAGCAACTGTCCAGACCAGCTCGGGAAAGGAAGGGAAGTGTGCCTGAAAAGTCAAAGGAGTTAAATGGGGAGACTCCAGCTGTCACATTAGAGTTTGGAAATGGCTTCTACAGTCACAACAATTCATCAAAACCTCGTATTAATGTCCACTAATCAAAGCACATAAAAGATCTTGCTGCTACCTCTTATAAACAAAATTTATTTTCACAGGGGGTGGCAAATTCAGCTTTCCTWTTTATTTGCAAGCTTCTCTTGGTGTGATATGGAAAAATTATTTCAACGCAACTTGCACATTCTGGCTGCAGGTTTTGCTTTTGGAAAGTGTTTTACTGTGGCTATTCTGCTAGCCCACATGAAACCCGCAGGGTGTTACGAGCTCGAAGAACGCCGCGTCCAGGTTAGGAGCAGCACCAGTTGGGGGAATTAATGAGCATTCACTCCAAGGGAAGCATTCTGGAATAACAAGCTTGCTAAGGAGACTGCCAGAAAGGAGAAACCAGTTTGACCGGAGTTTTCTATGGGAAGTTGATAAAAGAGAAAGCAGAAAATCCCCAGACAGGAGAAGCAAAGGTAACACAACCCAGGCTTAAAAGGAAGTCACAAGAAGTTTGTGTTTACCTATGGCACCAGGCCAAACTCACTGCAAGTGGACTCGCTACCGAAAGAATTCATGTCTAAAAGTCCAACTTCAAAAAAAGGGTGCTCGTAGCTCCTAGAAAATTCAGGTGAAGACAAATGAACTCTTCATGGTGGCAAACTTTTCTGGACACAAAAAGCACACATTTATTCAGACTTTCCTCCTTCCTTCCTTCCTTCCTGCCTGCCTGCCTACCTGCCTCCTTCTTTCCTTCTTTTTGAAGTGAAAGGAACAGTGTGTTAAAATCCTGTGCATATCTGTTTGCTCTCACCTTCTATGTGCTTGTCAAGTGGTGACACGACCCAGAGAAGTGACACGGCTGGAGCCCTGCTGAATGCTGCGAGTTAAACAGAATGACTGGCACCAGTTCCCAKGATTAACATGAGGATCCCAGGACCTCATCTGTTGATGAGGATGAGTTACAGGRTGGGTCTACGGACTCCAAGGCATAGAAGGCATCTGGAGTTTGTAGAGACGTCTAAAATGAAGGAACCCAAGAGCTCCCAACACATGCCCCACCAGACAATAAGCTTTCTATGGTGAGATGCAAAGGATACTAGCAGCACAAGATTAAAAAAACAAACCACACCAAAACACTAAACTAAAAAAATGGCTCTACAGAAAAGACAGGAAGGTGACTACCTTTCTAGATAGCAGTAACAGAAACTCAGGTGTGCTAATGCACACCTTGCATAGCACCCAGTAAAATTTGTTTTTCCTCATTTCAGTTTACCTGGTGTAGTAGGAGCTCATTTCCTTTCTGCACGTCGTATTCCTCGGCCTGGCTCTACTGTTGCACTCACRCACCTCCCTCTGGTGGGAAGGATGTTCTGGACGCAAACTTGAGGAGCTACCAACCCTTCAGCGCTCAGGGCAGCTGTGTGGGCTGCCCATGGGTATTGGGGAGGATGTCACCTCCGCAGCGTACACGGCAAGAAAACTTACAGCAGGGCAAAACCTAACGGCTCAGAACTTAAGGGACAGAAAGATGACTAGAACCAACCTCCTTCCTTGCTGTGTTTCCAGAGCACTCTACAGCAACACACATAAAGGAATCACTTCGCCCATCATTCCRACATAGACCTTTGCCTTCCCTCTAGCACGGGGAAGAAACTTGGCAACCTGCCACAACGGCCTTTGAGGGGACGGACACAAAACCTGCTTCTCCCCAACTTGTCCATGCCATGAAAGAGAATGTATTTGGACTTCTCTACTCCTAACACAGAGCAGATGGGATATATCCTTCTTATTCTCACACACATACCTTCTAATAGAAATTACCAGGTGAAAGCAAGAACAGTGTCAGGGCAGATACAAATGCTAGAAATGACCACTACCATAMTACTACTTCCATAAGGAAGTTCTTGAGTCAATATTGCTGGACTGTTTCATTACATCACCATTAGAGTGTCCCTTTCAGAACATGCTACATTAAACCATGGAATGTATTTAAGCAGTTGCTTGTGACACCTATGGCATGGAAAGCATGAAGCTAAAAYTGGGATATGGTGACTATAATGTAGACACAGGAAGGACAGAGTACCCATGTCCAACTGGTCTAATCCCTTTTAATAGTTAAAGCCCTTTAAYCAGGGTGAGCGATGTAAAACCTAGTGCTCAAAACTAGCCTTAAAACCTTGCTACCTGTGCCTTTAGCAGTAAGTCACGTTAATGMTAACATTTGCTATTAATATGACATTTTGTGAAAAGCATGCCTACCTCCTCACTCTCTGTGCCTTTCTTTGCACTCCTGTCAACTTTTCTGGAAAATTTTCAGCATGTCATGTATTAGTACTATTAAGACAGCAATACAAATTAGCTGGGTTTGAGGAATGAGGAAAATAATTATGCAGTGGACTGATTACTCCTGCCTCAAATTATTTTAAAGATCACATCATGCCTCTGTCTTAAAGTGCTCTCTCCTGTACCCATCACATCCTCGCTATTTTGGAGCCTGATTTACAAAAAAACACGAGAAAAGGGGTCTTGGTTTGGGGCTGGCAGCGAATTGGGCCTTGCAGGGAATCCCCCCGGAGCCGCCGCCGCTCGGAGCCGCCCCGCAGCACYGCAGAGCCGCAGCATGGCAGAGCCCCAGCCCTGCAGGCCTCTCGCTTTGTGCCGGGCACCCATGTGCACGACAGGGCAGAGTCCCGGGTAACTTCTGGAGCTCCTAAAAACGGGCACAGAGGAGGAAGCTGACCTTCCCAGTCTGTTTTCTCCACCCATACAGTTAGTGGAAAAAACGTCTACGATTGATGCAACAGCAGCTGGAAAATGCTGAAAAAGAATACATGAATAAGGTATGAATGTCAAAAATCCACGGCCACTTGTTAGATCAGATTTCAAAATGTTGACCTTTCTTTTTTTATAAGAGAATATTAAAAATATCATTCCTAACTTGCATGTAATCTGTGGAAATAAAAGCCAGGAGTGCTTTGGAAATCATGTGCTCTATAAATGTGGAACCTGTGTGCCCAGTTTGACATCAGCATGTCTAGCTGGTGATATATTGGCAGACCACCATGCACTCAAAYGGAGCGCAGGTCCCAGCCCTCTATTTCAGGGGCTGGATTTTCATCCATTTTGTTTTCCACTTCAAACCTGAATGCTCCTAAACCAGCCAATTCCTTATCAGTTTATCTTTTTCCAACAAAGTTGTGGGTGTATCGCATTGCAGCTCAGGTTGGAGGAAATGCTCTGAGAAGGAATGTGCCCTGCACCTCTCCTGCACCCCTTCTGTGGCACAGTCTGAAGATCTGACTTTCTTTTTCCCCCCAAAAAATCCATGTTAAACCAAACTCTAAAACAAAAGTTTCACATTCAAAAATAAAGGTTTTTTTGTGCAATCACTGGGAAGGTGAGTGCCCTTATGAGTAGCGCCAGCAGGCTYTAAAGTAGGTAGAAGAATGAGGCCTTTTCCCTTTAGTTTCTGTGATCCTGATTCTACAATAAGATAAAACTTCTCCCTCTGTGCTGGTGCCCTTTTTTAATACTAAATCAGAGAAGCTTCACTATACCAGTCCCATACTGTGAACTCAAAAACTACACCTCAGCTCTGGGCAAAGGAATACCCTATAAAATTACTGTCTCAGATCATGACCTCAAAAACAAAAGTTTAAACTAATGGCATAGTATTGCTTAAAAAGCGATCTTCTCTCCTCTGCTAAAATATCCACAGAACAAAAAAGACTTTCTCCAAACAACCTTTCAGTTTTGACAAATCAGGTGCATGAGGTTCAGTGGAGACTAATTGTCTTGTCAAAGTCACCACAAAAGCAAAAAAYAAAGTTTTGCTGTTGTTGCTGTTTGCTTTTCTGATGAATCTGGCATAGGAGTCCTGACGGCAGAACACCACAGCACAGACAGGGCAGTCAAATCTGCTGCTTTAATCAAATAAACACAGAGATAACTGTTAATCTTATAATCCCTTCAAATTGTTAGTAACCTTCTTAGTTAACTGGATTACAGATAATCCAGCCTTAACACCAGCACTGCAGACAYTGATCCCCTGCTCTTAACAAGTATCTACCTTGCAGGTACTACAAAGCACCCAAAGTTCATGCTTTCTTCAGAAAAAAATATTTTTACTGTTCTGTGGAGGGGCACATTGGCAAAAAATTTCAGTAAATCAAAAATGTACACAACATAATTGGTGATTTTTAGACTTAAAGTGTTCTTTAATCAGTCAGATGATAATAAATGCTTTCTCTATTTTACTAAATTCTCTTTTCTGAAGGACTTGGCAGTATTCATATACAAAACCCATGATGTAATAATTACTAGTAGTTTGTAAAGGCTTTGGCTCTACAGACACTCAGCCACAATTTTTAGTATATTTTGCATAGATTTAAGGATATAAGCACCCCTACTAGACTTCTGATTTGAAGCGGATTACTCCTTAATCAGAAAGGTGTGCCAAATTTGGGAAGCCCGAGGCCTGCAGGAAGACCTTTCCTCGCAGCACGTTCAGACGCCGATCTTTGCTAGCTGGAGCACAACCTGCAGATGCTCACACCAGCACTTCGGGCGGGCGAGAGCAGCCTGTGCAGCGACACGTGATGACTGCAAGCGCAGAGGCTGCTTGCTATTCCGGGGAACGATCGTGCCTGTGTGATTCCCCACCAGCATAATTACCTTGCTGTTCAGAGCCAGCCTGTAAATAGATCTCTCTCCAATCCAGCAGCTTGGTGTACCCATCCTCAGYGCTCGCTTGTATCTTCCAAACAGCATGATTAACAGAGCTTGTACTAAATGTAGTAAAATGTTGCATGATGGGCACAGCTTTTGCTGGCCTATGGGAATAGTCACATATGTACAGAGATGGACAACACTAAAGGGCTCCTATGCAACCCAGATCACACTGTCAGAACCCCTCCAGTTTTACCTGCTAGTGTTGCACATCATGTTTAAAATACTCGATGCAGAACGAAGCTGCATGAGGAGAACGTGGTCACCTGCATGTCGCAGCAAGGCAAGAGCTGCTGGGTGGCTACGTGGGCCACACTGCTTTGTAAAGCAAGACTTGCRCGTGGAGGTGTGTGCAAATGACTGGAAAAACTAACACCGTGCCCAGCTCCTGACTTTCAGCCAGTTTTGCTTCCTGGCCAACAACTCAAGCACCCTGAGACCTCTTCCAGCATGCAAAGAGCATTGGTTTTCAAACATAATTTGTTTTTTTCAGTAGTTCACCTAAAAATGCTTTCCATACTGCAAGAAATGAAACATGATGCAATACTTACTAGCTGCAATTGATTGCAGCTTAAGAATACAAACAGGACCAGGAAAGTGACTTAACTTATAGGAACTCATTCCTTTATGCCCCTTCCCCAAATYGTAACCTTTTAAAAAGTGCTTTTAAGATTCCTTTGGTATGAACACTTTGAACGATTAGCATCTTTACATCTAAATGATCACAGAATCATTACAGTTGGAAAAGACCTTCAAGATTGAGTCCAACCACAACGATAGATGCTAGAAGCTTTAGTTAAACAAAGAAAGGTGTCTGGAAGTAGAAAGCATGAAAACAGGATTGGTGAACCAGGGAGGGTGACTGTAATTAATGCTCCAAAAGAGAAYTGTACTAGCTATCATTACAAGTTCAGTAATAAGCTGGTTAGAATTGAATAYAGACATGATGAACAGTAAGTGTCAGGAATGTGCCCATGCACAATGYTTAAAATATATTTCAGTACTACCCGGGATCGGAAATAAAGCTTTATGGAAAAACCAGGGCATCATGAATAGCCATTTCTAGTAATATGACTAAAGTTATGAAATAAATAAACAATGATGTAGAATTGTTAAGAATGAATGGAAAATATTATGAGAAATGGTGTATTAGTATTGCATGTTAATACATGTAAACAATGTTAATAAATATAATACTGTAAAACTATACCCAAGAGAATTAATTATGACATGAAATGAAATACAGATGGAAACATTTTGAAGGAAACTATATTTCACAGAAACCTGCACACAACCATTTATAGGCAGTGACAACTCTCTAGAGTTGTCAATAAAATAATTTGCCTAGCTTAGTATCAGGCAGACAGTGAGATCTAACTTATTCTTACTTTCCCTAGGATGTACACGCAGATGCTCAGCACTGCCCCAGTCAGCCACACAGCATGTTTAGGAGTTATATATATTTACACCTGTATGTCAACATACAACTGCTCATGCTTACCGAAGAGCTTCCTTCATTTTTTTACACCACCCCTGAATATCTCAGGGAAGATCTTTAAACTTATCAGTATCAGGAAAAATTGTAGAAGGAAGAATTTAGATAGAAATATATCAAAACTAGTCATGAAAGCAGGAGAGTTTTGCTTATTTATAGCATAAAAAATCCATCCGGTTAGGCTGTGGTATTTTTCTTTAAACAGGAAATTAATCTCTCCCTCCTCAGCAAAGCATTTTCATTAATGATGCTAAAACCTTGATATTTGTAGATTTTTATGCCACCCATCATTACTCAATTTCACAGAGTTTATAGGTATACGGATATCTCCTGACAGATACAAAAAACAGATTTAGATCCGAAGCCTTAAATTAAATAAAGACAGATATATAGATACACATTTTTGCGCCCTGGAGTACATTTCCAAAAATAAACTAGTCAAATGGATATCTTCCTAAAAAAGCTGATTGCATAAGCGTAATTACACTAAACACAGGTACCTGCACTATCTCCCTGCATATTATAAATAGCTCCAAGTTACATTCCACAGCCTCTTCTGCAACGCTATTGTTCCGAAGCCCCTGTGCTCCCTCGCAAGCCTTCGCAAAAGGGCTCCAGCCTGAAACGCGATCCCACGTGCTCTTCCCCRGTGTTGTTACATAACTTATTTGAACCTAAAAACACTACTTTCCCCTTGCTTTCTCAGAAGAAAAACAAGGTAAAAGATCCCCCTCAGTTAAGAAAGGGGCTTAGCCATATTATCCTCTCTACTTTATGATATATACTTTCTTACCAATTCTGATATTTCTCTATTAATTCCCAAGGCTTTTTTTTTTTTTTTTTTTTTGCCTACTTGTAGAGTTTTAACTTTGTAATTCAACAACTCTTTTGTCATTTTGGAAGCTGAGAAAGTCAAACAGTTYGGGACGCAATTTACTACAGGAAGGAGTGCTGAGGCAAGGTCTTCCTCAGGAACTTTGCACCGAGACCATCAAGCAAGGTCTTGAGCTGGACGCCAGACAATCCCCCTGCCAAAATGCAGTCAAGTGTTGGCCAAGGGCAACACTACCTGCGAGATGCACGACAGGGCAAGAATTGAATTCTAGTTTTCCTCGCCTCTGCTTTTTTGATATAAAATCCCATTTAGTGAACTGCTGCAAAGGGGSCTGTGAGTAACAAGCAGCACGCAGGCAGCAGAACTATTTCTGGCAAGTGGGAGATGAAGCAGCAATGCTGAGATTTAGTGTGCCCCTCGTATGCCACTGTGTAAACACCGTATCAGTGACCAAAAAATGCAGACTTTTTTCATTATTTTTTCTATCAGAAATGCCCACAAATCTGTCATGTAAGAGTTAAAAGCATGAGGCAAAGCTATCCCCAAGGAGGAAGTCCTTGTGTCAGCAAAGGCCGTTTTGCTACTTCTTACAAGYGTGACCRGGGTACGGGAGAGGACCCTCCGCAYGACCTTGCTGACACCAACAGGAGCTGAGCTCCAAGACGAGGGCATGGCCGGGCCGCAGTCCGTAGTGATGCTGATGGTGGCGCGGGTGATGCCACTCGACCTGCTCCACTTGTGCCGGTTGCCTTGGCCAGTGCAACCCCAGCGCAGACGCCTGCCCGCTGTGGGCAGGGCACGAGCACAGCAGCACCTAAAGGAAACCAGCTCACCCTACTCCACACTGACACGACACACTAGGTAGCTAGGAGAACTGCAAAGGAGAAAGTAAAAAGTAAYGAGTCCATTAAGAACAACAAACAATTGTATGATTTACTGTGTGTACTGTATATTAAGTGATATAAGGATCTTTCTGCTTCCTGTTGGCTGTGATGAAATTTATTAGGTATTTAATTTCACCAGGGAAGCCTCGCTGCTCTGCACCTCACTCCCTGAASAGGAGTCAGGTTCAGTGATTCAGATACTTAAGAATGTAAATATACAGGTATGACCTGCCTCTATATCCAATGACACCAGGAGAGCAACACCATCGTCTTCCCTAGAAAGCATATCCAAAGTGCCTTGTAATTTAGCTACAAAGTTCAGCAAGGTGCTGAGAAACTGATGGATGCCTCACATTTACGGAAGAGCCAGGAGGAGCTCTCCTTAACACGATGTGAAACATCAGATATTAATGAAATCTAGTAYTACTATTTCAAATGAGAAGGGTAAAGGATAATGCTGCAAGGTACATGAGGCAACTAGAAATAAAGAAAGATAAATATTAAGAGAGGATGGTTTAGGTAAGGAAGATGAATTGCTGAGCTAGAAATTAAAAACCTCACACCTAAATATAAAAAGAGACATCACCGAATAGGCACCGACCTACTGGTAAAAGAAAGAAAATTGTCACTGAGATGCTYTCTTCACGGTGATCCAGGGGCATTCAGAGAGGGCCTTCTACTGAGATTTAACTACAGATGGCAGTGTATCTGCTCCGTCAAGACTCCAGCTACCGAGCCCAGTCTTCTAGCCAGGCTTATCCTGGCCAAGTCAAACTTCATTTCTTTTTGTACCGGTGCCCAGACTGGTTAGTTGAACGGGAGGCTGGGTGTGTCTAGGCAAACTGCAGTCATACCTGTACAGGGGGCAAAAAGAGCCTGGGAACGAGCTGGCAAAAAGATGAAACRCAGGAATCAGAAACAGATACAGGAGAAAAGAGGAAGAAAAGAAAAAATAAAGTGAAGACTCATGTATAGCTCCTTCTGTACAAGAGATTATGGAAAAACTGCAGATATCATGAACCAGCCACAAATATCATATCCTTGAAATGGTTCTGCAACTGTACATAATAATACGAGCTTTGATCTACTTGCAATTAATTTGCTAAGTGATCAAAAGWGCCCTAAAAGCTAAATCTAAGCAATCATATGCTAATCCAGTACAATGTTCAAGAAATCTTCCTTTTCAATTATATTGCCATATATTAATATTTACAGCTTTTTATAGGTTTATTATTTACATACATATCATAACTGGCATGCCCAAAGATAAGATTTCAGAATATCTCAGCAAAGGCACATCTGCTCCAAGCTCTCCTGCAGACTGCAGATTCACTGCATCTATTATTCTTTTTAACTTGCAAGTTTTTGCACCACAGATACAATTATTATCTTGGGCTGCCATTTTTGGTGTATGCCTCATTYAGGAGAAAGTTCTCCCTAGGTTCCTTAGTTGCGAGCTGAGGTTGTGAGCAGAAGCCCWAATGTGCCAGCTGGGTATGACACAGGACGCCAGCTCGCTATGCCCCACTGGCACACCATTTTATTTATTTTGCATATTAGAGATAACAGTAAGGTGTGTGTTTGAAAGGCCTATACGGCACTCAGCAAGCAAAAAATTCCCCACCCTTGCTACAAGCTTTGGTTTCCTCTCAGAGCTGAGAAAGGAAATGTGGTTGTTGAAATACATGCAACTCTGAATAGCTTTGTAAGCAGCCTTCATATAACAAAGGCTACTTAGTTTGGCAGCAAGCATGTAGGTGATTACTAACTGCTGCTAAGTATGGCAGCTCTGCTGAGAAGGAACCATGAGCTGTTTACTGCAGAAAACACACTCTGTTTTGCTAGCAGCGGCAAAATCGCAATGAGGTCTCGCTCTCCAGATTCTGCTTTCCTGATGTCTAACAACACCGTGATTTATCATTACTTAAAATAAAAAAGTTTTCCACCTTACCTGGATTTTGAAGCTACAGTATATGCTGGTAGGAAACTTTCCAGCAGATAYGATTTTGTGCTGCCGTTTGCATTGGGAAGGGACTTCTTCCCATCATATTCAAGCCAGARAAGATTACGAGTACTGGAATAAGGAGGTAGCGTATCTGGATGTGGCAGAAGCAGGGAGCTGACAGCTRGGAAATCATTCACAGTTCTTCATGGGCACAGTGTCTCTTTGGATCTGCTGGCAGGGCAGACACCGAGCCCCCCTGCATACCTGACAGTTTCAACCCGAGACTGTGGACTCTGGCCTCAGCTGCGTATCTCCTTGATTTGGCCCCAGGCCTCTGAAAACATTTATTTATTACTAACAAAAGAGCCGTTGTTTTTCTCTTTTCATACAGAGCAAGAATTTCTATAAACTGTACATTTTTGTATACTGTACAGTATAAACTGTATATTTTTGTTCACTTTCTTAAAAGAGAAGGTGGACCACACTAAGAAGGAGATAGTGGCACAAAAAAGTCAAAATATTTCTTAAAAAAAAAAAGACAAAATGAGAAAAAGCTGACAGGTGCACAGGTTACAGTGCGAGTCTGGCAGGTCTGAGAGCTCAGCCACAGGGCTGCTCTTTCCAAAACCAGGTGCTGCTTTCCCTGATTTTTTTGGTGGGCGATCAATAATGTAACTGCAGAGTAAATTTCAAACTAAGTGAATGGTGCATGTTGTGGGCTAGGACTGCCCTGCACAATTGCCATGTATATTTATATTGTCTTTATGTGCCCCTTGTGCATTAATCTCATCTAACCTATTTTTGCACAAGATGTTGCTGTATGGAAATCGTATCCTTCTGTTTGCTCAGGTTGACATCCGGTACCCCAAATCACTTTCTCACAGTTTTAAATTTACTGTAAGGGTAGCAAACATCCTCCAGCCTTCTGAATGAGAAATCCCAACAAATTTCAAATGAAATTCAAGTTCACTGAAATGTGGGCGCTTCGGGGGCTGACAGAGGATATGCAAAATTTTGGACACTTTTTCAACCTTCCTAAAGGCTGCAATTCACTGAGTTACAGTGAACCAGACACTAATGCTATTGACTGCTTAGCTGTCATGCTGCTGATTTTGCAAGTGATTTTAAGTACCAGATAATGTCTCAATTATTCTATATTTGTGCCTTTAAAAAAGCATGCAGAGACATGCAAACCAAAGCAAACTCAAACAAGGGCTGACCTTTGAAAGGTTCAGTGAGAATCTGCTTGAGTTCAGAYGCATTTAATGTAAAAAAAATACACAAAAATACTAAAACGTTAATCAAGAAAACTTCACACTTGTCAACAATTCAAGATTCAAGTTCTGGCCCTCGTTGCTCTTTGCTGTGCTGAAAAGCAGTATCTCGTGTGCTCTCGAGCAGCATTTCCACGGCAAGGACATCCCCTAGGCAGCGAGCRGCTCTGCTGACAGCTGCCTCTGCTTTTGCTCTGCTTATGTATCTCTGCAGCAGCAACTGCACTTGACAAAAGAGAGAGCCCCAAAGATTTCTAAACACGATGCCTCGCGATAAGGGCTGCACCAAGCAAGACAATGGGACAGCAGGAAACGCGGCGCTCTATTATTGTGCTCGCCTGTTTGCAAAATAGGAAAATCTCCTAAGAAACACGGTCGGCAAGCGAGCGCCGCTGCCCCCGGCGCGAGGCTTTGACTCGCGCTTTTGGGGCACCTGAAGCTTGTTTTCTGACAGCGCCCTTGTTTTGTTGACAGCCCATTGCCGGGATACTCCCTTTGATTCAGCGCGGCACACGTGATGCTCCGCCGGCTCCTGTTCTGCAGTGCTGCTGCCGCTGCTGCTGCTGCCGTGCTAAAAATAGCTCCCGCTCGCTTTGGCTCCACGTCTCATTTATGGAAACTCACAGAAGAGAAGGCCCCTCTTAGTGGGTGAGCGACGTACGATCTTGCAGCGTGTGCTGCGAGGCCCTTTAGTGCCTTCCAATGCACCACCGAAAAATTACCATTTAAGCCTGCAGTTAACAGCAGTGAAGGGCGAGGGGAAGACAGTGTAAACCAGGTTGCTCTTATTTTTAAGGTAATTTAATCCTAACAACTGCAAATGCAAAATACTGAGGCTATGTTATGGTAGACTGCTTAGAATTTAGGGAGATTTATACATGGCTGCTGATGCCCACACAATTTCAGAGAAGATCTTATAAGCTTTCTCCCTARCTGAACAATATAGTTACAGACCCTTCTGATTGTTATATAGAACATCTGAAARCTGTAATAAACTTCTTCCTTGTGTCATAAAAGACCCAGTATAAGCACTTCCTTCAAGAAATGTTGATTTTACGAGCTTTCCCATAAAAGCTACCTTTGTGTGATACAGTATTTGGTACATGCACGCCTCAACCTAAACCTGACATCTTTTTCCATATCCAAAGCATTTACTTCAAGAAAGTGGTTATTTCTCTTTCTGCAAAACAAAAATATCTCTACCCCTGGAATTTTCATCCATACCTCCATGTCTAAGAGTGTTATCAGCTAYTCTGAAGTCTTTTTCAAGTGAGTAAGAAACACGGATGGCACCGTCTGATACCTGTACTAATGCTCCACTTTTTAATGGCATAAATCTGCTAAAAGGGCAACACTCTAGTAATGCAGTAAAATCCCAAAACTGAAGGAACACCTATTTTCTCTTTAAATGTCGTYAGAATAGCGAAGATGGTAATAAAATTGGAACTCACATTTTGTTTTAGATATGACATTATAAGTAAAGCAAACTTTCAATGGCAATCAGCAGCTTCAAATAGAGATTTTAATGCTTTCCTCTTGTAAAAAAAAGCCCAGCAAATAAACCCAGTGGCTTTGGCCATCCAGGCTCCCTGCACAAATTTAGCAGGCTGTTTGCAAGCTATCAGTTTAAGGATTGGTATCTAAATTGTTATCCAAGTAGGGACATTACTTAGCAACTACCATGGCTTAAAAGGAATTTTCATAAGTCTCATGAGAGGTTATGATTTACTGACCAAAAAACTCAAACAAAATCCTGAAACCAGTTAGGGCTGGCTACAGTTAGCTTCTTATGAGCTGCATGATTAAGTAATCGTCACAGTGAGTCTATACCAATGTGCTTGCGCAAAAAGACCGTGGTGCATTAATGCCGAAAGGTCTTTAATTGAGCAGCTAGTTACGAACTTTGATACATCTTTCAGACAAACCCTTTGACACATTCTGCCAAAGGGGAAAGAAACACAAGCAAAAACACATCACATGCACACACACTTGGAAAAAAAACAATGTAGTCTTAGAGAAGAATGAAAAAGGAGCTTTGCTAGAGTTCTTGTGTGCAAGTGTGTGACAGAGGGGCAGGGGAAGGGAGTGAGGTAATGGGTGACCTAATGCCAGCAAAAGTGGCTTTTTTCAACATAACTGTTCAATTCTTTATTTTTAAAGCATTCAAATTGGAGCTTCAAAGGGCTGGGTTTGGTTATCTGGACCACAGAAACACTAAAACCTGTTTATACTGTTAATTATAAACACGTATTGAACACCCCCCGTCTATCTGCGCAGGCCCATCAGGCTGACAGCACTAAAGCCGGTGTCCGCGGCCCGGCGCTCGTCACACTCGCGGCCTCAGCTCTGCGCCCGCGCGGTGCCGGCGCACGCTGGAGCATCAGCTCCCGCTGCCTTGCATGCCGGGCGCCAGAAAGCAAAGCAGGGCCACGCTGCAGCTCTGGGGTTTGAGCCCGGAACAAGGAAGCGAGCTGACACAGCCCTCCCTTTAAACACGCTGCACGCCACGCTGCCCACCTCTCCTATCAAYGCTTGGATAACAGCATGCAAATACAAAGCCAGGCCCTGCCTTAATACAATTCAGAGGTTACATAACTGCTYGATAAACAAAGCAGACAGCTAGAAATGAGATAACTTAGCCATGTGTATATTCAGCTGACGACTTATTTAGATTCCCAGCTAGGATGCTGTGACTGKAATGATAGAGAAGAAGATGGCTGTAAACACCAACCTCTGAAGGTATTCTTGCTTCTCCTAGTATGTCTCGTTTTTTAACAGCACATGCAGCATAAATACAGCAAAATTTTCAGTAGAGTTAGATTACATTTTCTATTTATTTCTTATCCTCTACTTCAAAAGAGTGAAATTGCCTGTAATACATGAAGGGCTTTCAAAACCACTTTCCAAACTACCTATCGCTACACCAGATGAGGCCACATCTTTAACACGTATCTTTAAAAAATGTACTACAGACTACACGGTAGTTCCAGCACCTCTTTACAGGGTTCACTCCATGCTGTAATTGGGCTGGAARCTGCCCAATGCMTTACCTACATGTTCTGCTTCCCACACTATATACAATACGCGTGCAATGTCCTAAGAGATCCCAGAAAAGAGCCTCARACACCATCTTTACTCCTTTCCTGGCTGGGTGCACAGCATTTACAACAATGTTAARTGTACCTGTTGTCTTATTTCTAAGTCAGGGCACGGAAGTGCAAGTATAGAAGTAAACAGGCCTTAGCTTCCTACTGATTAGCAAATATAGAACATGGTATGTTCTAGTCAAGTAAAAATGTACTTTTAAGCAGTTTACAAATATCTTAACACGAAAGCATGATGCTCCAGCAAAGCAGCTAGTGCAGCCATGGAAAGAAACAAATGCATGGAAAGTGCTGATAAAAAAATGCAGCAAAATGAAACAACTGASGAGCCTTAAACCAGCATTTCAATGTGAGCTCCAGTTCCCTGTGCCCCTTGTCTATGCAGTGGGAAAAGGCACGCCAGGATGCCTACCGCTGCTATCTGCAGCTCCCTTCTGCTGGGCCCTCTTCCTCTGCAGCAAACAAAGCAGTAGTAACAGCCACTATTTCTCCAACTTCCCCTCGGAACAAGATCCGCTGGTGGACACAAGCCGTGAACCGCCGCCCCAGTTCAACAAGCTTCCACGTTTCTCCTYGCCTGTTCATTGCCTTGCATTATTATATTTTAAGTGGGCTAACAGCACAAGCCAGTATTTTTCACAGCTCACATAGGGGCAGCTCTCACTTCTCCCCCACTATTGCCTCAGCTCATATGGAAAGCATTGCCCAGAAGCCACGCATTTGTTGCAAAGCTCAGATTAAAGCTCATCTTTTATATTCAGTATGAGTGGGCTGGCACTTTGTCAACCTTTACAACCTTCCTRGACTCACCAACAACTTTTGGTTACCCTACCCGAAGAAGAAAGCAGCCTCCCAGCTGCCACATGAAGCAGCACTTCTCATGAAGTTTTCAATGTTGTTTTTTGGAAAAATAACCTAAATTGTTATGCTCCTATTCTTATCTGATAGAAGGAAGTTACGTGCTATGAGATTTACCTTGTAGCAACCAAACACACCTTGTGGCCATCTGCTCATCTGCTGCAGAGCTGGGGCTGGTGCAGCAACAGGATAGGGCAACTCCACCCCTCTCTTCCTTCAGGGTGAGCTTTAGCTACCAGCTCTACCCYGCGATTCATCTCAAGCTCGAGGGCTTTCATCCCGTGGTGAGACAGAGGCGAAATCCATCCATCCATCCCAYAGCTCTAAAGGTGATTTCATAGTGGCTTGTTGTGGGTCACCCAGCCCATAAATACAGAAAATGATATTTCTAGTGGTAACTTTGGGATTGGGTGGCAGGGTTGAGTTCTACCAGATGACCAGGGACACTCCTTAGGGAAAGGTCTGGCAGTGGTGGCCGCATGGAAATGTGGAGCAAAGAATGGCTGCAATAGCAGTCACAAGTGGGTTTTCATTTCAGGGTAAGGTGCAAAGATATCTGCACTTGAAACGACTACATGTATCAACTAAAKCAAGCCCGTGCAGCAAGCACAGAGCAACGTGGTGCACAGCGAGCCAAGAGCGTGTGTTGCATTTGTGAAGCACACGGGTGCTGCTCGCTGCAGCTCTGTGCCAAGTGCAATCAACATTTCCTGTAAAGAGATCCTCTCTAGCCCAGATTTATGGCTGTTTGTGCTATACAAGTTTTGGGAGATCATTCTAATAGAGTTACTCTTGAATTTCAAGAAAAATGTCCGCAGAGGATGAASAGCTGCCACATACGCACCGGTCTGCCAGTACACGGGCAGGGTCTCTCATAGCAACTGGAATATCCATAGTAAAAATAGCTGGTAATAACTCCAGGAACAGCTCAAAAGCAAGCCTCAAACGCAGACATGATTTACACAGGGACTGCTCACTGTGGGACAAATAAATCAGTACAGTGGAAAATGCGTCTACCATTAAGTTTTTAAACCATTATTTATTGCTTTCTTTCCCAATTCTATCAAATCACAAATGAAATATGTAGGTTTTTTTTTTTTCTTTTTTTTTTCCTTCCTAGTAGCTTTAACTACCAGTCAAAGCAACTGGAGGCAAATAATTATCTTAAGGTGATGAAACATTATAGAGCAGTAACCCCTATGCTGTCTGTGCTCTTCGGCCGTGCTCTATTCCCCCATAAAAAACAAAGCCCAGGAAAGACATTTTTGAAAGAGTAGGTGGAACAATTGACCTTGCAAAAATAATGACGAGCAAGCTTAGGGAAAAGATATTTTGGAATACTTTTTTTTAAAAAGCCTTAACTATCGTCTCTTTCCCGATAGTTCTGAAAGGCCCTTTTTTCTCCTCAGCTCCAGTGAAATTTTGATCTACCACCTGTGGTAGCCGGAGCAAACAGCTGGCCCTGCAGGGAGCAGTTGCAGTGGCTGCGTGAGCAGGACACACGATAGGGCACACCATTGCTGCTTTGGGGAACACAACAAGTTCATGCTAGAGCTGGCGAGCTGGGAGATAACTGAATGTGTTTCTCCAAAGCCTTGGCCATACTAGGATAAACCTTCCTGGAAAACTCTCTTTATCAAGCAACCYTGTACTAATATGRCCACGTTGATTAAAAGTGTGACTTTTTTCACATTCTCCTCCCAGCAAAACCTTACGGAAACAGTAAGCCTAGGGACAATAGTCTATCCAGGTTTATTGCTTATTATGCTGAAAAATGATCAGCAAGCAGACAAAATTACCATAGAATTTAATCAACTGGAATCCAAAATATTAGTCCTTAGAAGGACTCTCCATCAAATACAGACTGTCTACCCTGTATTTATTAAAAGAGGAGATACCTTCCTCTACTTCAAATGCGCTAACAAACCCATGCAGCGTTAGACATTTAGCAGGGTTGCATCCATAGGTTAGAGCTCTGAACGGTCACTTGCTCTCTAGACTATGGGATCATGAGAAGCCCACGGCAAGCAGACAACACACAAAGCCCTTCTAAGAGATATGGTGCTTATACTGYTTCAGGGCCTTCGCTGATGTTTCTCAAACGGAGGCTTAACAAGCTCTTGGCAATCTTCAAAGACCATATTCTCTGACAAGGTAAGCATACGTGGGCGCACTCTGACCAGCTAGCTTGGAGCCTCTCACGTGTTCTGCTGAAGACACTACCAAGAGGAGCAAAGATGCCTGACTATGGTTGTCTCTATCACATCTATTTTACATAGTCTAAAGCAAACAACCCTCAAGGTCATTACTAGAAAACAGCTACATAAGTACCTACATTTTCCCAGAGAGCCCTATAAGCATTGCATTAGTCATAGGCTTACCACGCCTAGAAGATGTTTGCTATATATTTCATAACAAACAACTCAGATTTTATCTACACCGKGAAAATGCACCGCAGTAAAAATGCACTGACTGTCAAACACTGTTTACTGTGATGGTAGACGAGGACAGTGGTACTTAATGACATTGTTTCAGTTGTACGTGGTCCGCAGGCACACTGAAGACAAACAGCTGGCATTTTCTAACGCAGCTTCTCAGGGCAGGCAGGAGCYGAGTTGGTTGGGAGAAAAACACTCCTAAATCATTACCTAATTTCTCCCTCTCTGTTTTGAGTGCTGATTATGGAACTTAATGAGGATCTTGAACAAACCTATGCATTRCAGATTAGGTAAACTAGTTATGCTGCCCATCATTTGTTCATTTGTTCATATAACGTAAATATTTTTCTAAAAAATTGAGGACATCCACAATATTAAACAAAATAAAAACTTGTTTAAGTCAAAAACTAAAATTTTCTTATGTCTCTGTATGTACATGGGGCTATATTTGTAACCGTCATTAATCTCTACTTATTGCAAACCAGGATGGGAGAAGTTGAACTCCAGGTAGGTATAAAAAGGGACTAATAGATTTGGGTTACATTCATTTTCCTTTCACTAGATTTGATTATCAGGATTCWTATCCCAGTATTTGCATGCTTACAATTTGCTTTCACTTCAAAGCTGCAGCAAAATGGAGCAGAGTTCATGTGATGTGCTGTACAAAGAGAACTGAGAAGGACCAGACCCGGGTCTGTGCTGCACCAAACACTTTCCAGGAAGCAGGGGAGCGGGACTGACACTTTCTAGACAGAAAAATGTCATCTTTGGCAAAGAGCAGCACTGATAATTATTTCACAGCAATCAGAAAGACAAGCCAACACCTATGACTACGCTGCATTGAAAAAGCCAGTGACTCCTCCAGAGCAACCTTTTAATATCAAGCACAATAACAGCTTTTACAAGGTCTTAAGAAGGCACTACCCTTTTTCTACTTTTTTCTTTTTTACAGAGAGGTAAACTGAAACACATGGATAAATTACCCTAGGCTAAAACAGACAGCCCATTCTCAAGAACGAAGCTAGATCTCCACGGCTTGTTCCTGATCTAGTCTGCCCTTTCACTTCCTCTGTGTAAAAAAAGGGAGGAAGACAAAAGTCAGGAGGAACTGAAATAATGCATAACAGATACCAAAAATCAGCATGATGCATGATTACAACCTACTGCAAGCAGCTCGCAAATTGAGGAAAATTCAAACAATAGCACATGTTCCATGACTTGGACATTGAAAATTCCCTCGACTCCTATTCATGCGAGCAAGCAAACTATTGAGAAACACTGACACTTGAGCAATTAAGAGAGGGAAAAAAAAAATAAACCAACAAGAGAACATTGATTTCCCAATACAACTCCCATTGTAGTTTGCCTCGCAGTAAACTGATTCCCCCCTCTCCGCTGCCGGTTTGTCACAGCTCTTTAACCAGAGCTGACAACAGGCCATTCAGCGGCCTTGTGCGGCAGTCTCAGAGCAATCCCGAGAACCGCCTCCCGCTGCATCCCAAACTGCCAGCAAGGAAAATGCCAGAGTTTGCAAGAGAGTTAGCAGGAGGAAAATAAATAAATAAATAAATAAAAAATGGAGGAATACTTTCAATTGTCTTATCCTTCCAATGGCCAAAACACTGCAAAGGAGACAGACAAAAAATCCCCTCAAATGTGTCGTTACTACAACAGTTTATGAACAAGCCAGCTGTACAGCTGCTCTTCTAATAAGATTAGCTAGAGAACAGCTTCCACACCGTTTTTCTCCTGCAAAAGCRGACACCTTGCACTGACACTGTCAGAGCAAAAAGCAGCCCTGAGCTTTGTGAACAGAATGCRATGCAACACGAGCACAGTCATTCTAAGAAACCAAAGCCAATTTACCTCTAATTTGATATTGCAGAGAAACAGAAAGCCAGGCAGCGACCTGGAAGGATTTTTTTTCTTTAATGAAGAAGCACTGCTGCTTGCCATACTCTAGGAATAYGTACAATACCAGGCTAAAATGCTTTGCTTCCAAGCCTGCATCATGTCTCTGGCATTATCTGACTAGAGTAGGAAGCTGCAGATTTGGCCTTGTGTCTCCTTTTTAATACACTCCTCAGGAACCACGCCTCCCCAAGCAATTTGTGCGAGATTTATTTGAGGGGGGCACATGAAGCTGTGTCTCAGGGAGGGGACTGGAAGACAACGTGAGGAGTCCTATTTACTGCAGCAGCTGGGCATGCAGGGGGAAGCACAGACGTTATCTTTGGAGCCACTTCACCTCTAGAGTTCGTAGCAGATCTGGAAGAAATGGCTCTGGGGAAAAGTCTTTTCTATTACCTGCACATGGGCGAGGTGCAGAGCATGGCTCACATAACTCTACACATGGGAAAACGTGGAATTTTCAATGCAGAAAATTGCAATTGGAAAGTGACTTGTAGTTCAGCACACCAAACAAGATACGTAGAGGGATGATGCACAGATAAGAGCGGATACTTGTAGCTGTATCACTTTTGGACCAGAGGAAAGATGCTTTGGCAAGGGTCTTGCCTTCCAGCACGTGAGCAGGTCCAGAGAGGGGACAGAAAAACCCACTGGAGATGCAACAGCCGAGCACAAGGGCACCTCTTGGCATTGCCCATTGCCCTGATCATGCCCCATACATTTGGCTGCTGCATTCCCTGTTGCTCAGAATCTTCCACTGCTGATGGGAAGGACTTTTTGTTGCTGCTGTTGTTACTAAGCCTGTTGAAAGATGATGCAGTTCAGCATATTTGCCTTCCTTCACACTCCTCATTGCCTCAAGCGCATGACAAACAGAAGATTAATTTCAACGCCCTAAATTAAGATTTTCTTATATCACCTTCTAGCAAGAGAGAAATAAACACGGAATTCTTCCACTCCCCAGAAATGAGCTAATGTACTTCCTCTAACTTGGCTTTTTAGGATTTAAGAATTATAGATGGGCTCGTATAATTGGGTAAATTATGGTCCTGTGAAGACAGTTTCTTACAGGCAAGAAGTGCTTCTTACTTACATACATTTTTAATGGGATGATAAGTCTAGCAAGTTTGTGTCTACAGACCAAGCTCTACTCCTCTTTTATTTCTGCAAGGTTATCATCATCCAAGAAAGACAGATACTAACTACTCACCTTTAAAATATGCAAAGTAAAGCAGAAATGTATATTAAGTCTAAMCTTTGACTTCTTAACATTTTGAGTCTTTGTGTATGAGAATTGGAAATTTTTAGCATAGCCTATTGGCAGATTGTGATAGATTCTTTTCATTCGTGAAGCAAGAATGGATTTAGTGAAAAAGTGAAACCCTCTGTTCTGGAAGAAATGCTGATCTCTCCCCTTTTCCTGATGTTGGTATGTTTTGTCTGATGACACCTGCTTCACGAGCGTGCCTCATTTGCCATTGTAAGTGAGGTGGAAGTGCACGTAATGGTATTAAGGTTTTATTTGCCACTATATTATGTAGCTCTCTTCTGGAAACAATTTGCAGTGCATGGTCACAGTGCCAAAATGCACTGTATTATATCTTATCAGGGATACGGTAGGGCTTGCCCACAACACACTTTTCCAAAAGTTTTCCATCTGCCAATACTTCCTATGCGATTTATGGCTGACTCCTAGGGGAAAGCAGATCCATTTCAGCAAGCATGGAACACTGATTGTACTGCTGTCTTTGCTCTATAATGAAAAGGAGTCTTTTCCCCTTCTTTAAAAAAAAAATCAATTCTGTGGTTCCTCTGCAAACAGTGCTCTCTCTGTCATGCACGCCTAGATCTAGGACTTATCAAACAGCATCGCTACATATGACATTCTCTTCCTTCATCACAAGGTATAAAGAAAGAGCCACATGTCTGTAATCACCACAATAAGAAGTAGGGAAGAAGCAGGCTTGCATAAATATTCTTTTTAATGGAAAAGATAGAAAAACCCAAACTATTATGAACAATAGAAAAAGATGATTGCGTTACATAACCCAAATGCAAAGGTAATTTCAAAGTCCAGATCACGGTCTGTTCCCTAATAGCATGCAGTAACAAAATCACACATAGGAAGTCCTTAGCGCGTAAGTGGAAAGCTTTTAATTACTGAAGAAAAAATCTACTGTACTACCTAGCCCTTAAGTTGCATGGTATTTTCTGAATGAACAGCCTATGCAAATTATAATAAAATGGAAGGAATAAAGCAGTCTGAAAAAAAATCAACAGCGGTTTGGGAACAGCAGATATAAAGAGCCAAGCCTATGTACACAAGCAGGTAAGTGTAACGCCTTACTGCTTTGTGACTGAGCTGACACAGCACCTGTCTCAAGAACTTAGAGGCCCATATCATAGCAGAAAGATAATCTGTCAAGAAGGGAACAACGAGGTAAAGCAAAGAAAAGGATCTGCGGGTACGCTTAGCAAGTGAAGAAAGGAAAATAGGAATGTCACCAAACAAGGAGTCACAGTTCTAATTTCAATCAAGACCACAACTACACCATGGGCCTTGCAAAGGAACACATGAAAAAGGACAACAAAAGTAAAATCTGAAATTGCAACAACTGTCACTGACGGGCCAGCTAAAACAGGGRTCCTCTGCATACAGCAGGAAGGCTTGCAAAGGCCTGCAGAAGGTGAGTCCTCTGGAGAAGACACAATCTCTTCTCCAGGTTTTCAGGGAATTATATCTGTGAAGAGGAGGATGGGCTACTGTGCCTACAGAGCATTCTTGTCTGGGTTTTTTTTTTTTTTTTTGTGGGGCACCTACCCACTCTTTTAGGTCAAAGGACAGTAAGAGACTTGTCAAAGGAGAGCCTCTCCCAAGTGTTCTGAGGCCCACAGGATAGGACAAGCATAGGCTAATCCTAGAAGAGGCAGAATAAAACTGGGATATGTCTCTTGAAAAGTCTTTTATTTTTTTCCTACAGAAAAAAAGTATGGCTGTGCTCCTACTAGTGAAGAAGGTAGGAGGAAGACTCATTTTAAAACCATTGCACATGGTGGGGTGTTCACAGAACCACATTTTGGAGGACTATAGCCTTTCTAAAGAAATACAGAGAACGTCTGAAGATTATTCTCTGCTGGATTTTATTTTTTTTTTTTGGTGGTGCTCTCCTTCAGGATGATTTCCTGACAATAATGCAAATCTAGGTTATTGTAATTGCCTTTTGGGCACGCTTGCAAACTGCTCAGGATGAAGCAGTGTGACTTATACACACTCTTGACCATTCACCTGAGTTGTGCCATTCATACTGTTTGGTGTGGAAGTGGCAGATTTACCTGGCAAAGCATCTGTCCAGGTGTTTTCAGGATGTTATATAGTTCTCCTTTATTTATTTTATTTATTTTTATGAAGCTTTTCCATAGCTTAAAAAAATGGCCACTGTGTAACCTCATACACTTAACATTGTGTCTTTTTGAAACAGACTTAACAGACTCGTCCAGGCTGGAAGACTCCTCATTCCTACCTAAAAACACTTTATTCTTTTTTTCTTTATTTGTGAAAACATGCTTAGCATTTTTTCCCACCTACAATCTTTTTTTTTTTATTTTTTATCTTCCTTTCAACCTTTAAATAGGTATGATTGTTTACATCTTATGTAAGAGCAGTCCTAAAACCATTTTTAAGCATCATGTATTCATTCTTTCAACAGACTGTATATCTTTATAAGCTCCCTGCCAAGATAGAGAACCATGTATTTATAAATAATTTACTTGATTTCTTTGGATGAGTTTTAAAAGAAACCTCACCTTCACCATTTTTACATAATGTTATTTGATGATTATTACTTTCAAAGTACTAGCAGCTAGAAAGAAAACCCCCGAGCTGCGTTGTTGATCGTACTGCTTACTGATTGGAAGTGATGGGCATTACTCCCTCTGCATCACAAACTTCTGCAGATCCTCTCACCTTGAAGAGGTGAGACCCCTACAAATGCCAGCTGCTTGGCAACTACAGAGCAAATGTGAAAAAGTTTTCTTTTATACAAAGGAAAAATCACTGGCCCAACAAACTGAATGAAGATAAAAGTTATACTGGAAAATAAGCACTGAGGTCTGCGCTGCATCTGCACTGATAATTAGTATTCTTTACAAATTATTTGGAAAGAAACTTAATGGAGTTTAATAATGATTATCCCAAATCTGCATGATCAGATTTTCAGAATGCTAATGCCCAGAATACAAATGCTCCCAATTCAAAACAAATTCATCTAAAGAGGTATTGAAACATCCTTTTATACAGACAAAAACAAAAAAAAAAAAGGAAAGGGGTGAAGGTTGGGAGTCAAGAAACATACTAAATGTGTCAGCATGCTTCACTGAGAAAAACATACTGAAATTTTATTTGGTTATTGTCCTATCCATTTCTGAGAAAACCAAAAAAAGCCTGACCTTTCCCAAAACAGCAAACCCTGCATGTTCATGGTAAGGACATTAAAAGTTGTATGGCTCTCAGATAAGCCATACAATGCTTGGAACCAATTTCAAACCCCACTTTTTCAAGCATTAGCAGTTAACATGTTCCAGTTGGCCTGGAACATCTGCCCTATGAGCAAAGGCTGAGAGAGCTGGGCCTCTTCAGCCCAGAGAAGAGAAGACTGAGAGGGGACCTGGTCAATGTATATACATATCTCAAGAAAGGGAGTGAGGAGGATGGGGCCAGCCTCTTTTCAGTGGTCGCCAGCAATAGGACTAGAGAAAATGGCCACGAACTGAAGCATCAGAAGTTCCACAGGAACTTRAGRAAGAATTTCTTAACAGTGRGRRTGACAGAGCCCTGGAACAGGCTGCCCAGAGAGGTGGTGGAGTCTCCTTCTCTGGAGATCTTCCAAACCCACCTGGACACCACCCTGTGCCACATGCTCTAGGGGACCCTGCGTGTGCAGGGGGGTTGGACTAGATGATCTCTAGAGGCCCCTTCCAACCCTAGCCATTCTATGATTCTATGAACATAACAAATGTTCGGAGCACCTCTCTTTTCTGAAAACAGAGGAAAAGTAAAATAAAAAATGAACTAATTTTTAAAGCCGTTATAGACCTATTGAACAGTTGAAAATTTCATTCTGGAAGGCAACTATTTGGCATGCCAAGCACAAAGGAAGTTTACTGATAGAGTTTATATATTTTCTTTTCCACTGTTTAATTGAGGCTCAAGTGAAATTCGTGTAAAATCCCACCATTAAAACAAATATCTGTAATTAAATCAGAAAGAATGTAAGAGAGTAGACTGACAATATCTTTAAAGCAGACACAACTGAAATGGCTTCTTTAAAGTCAAACAAACTTTTAAAAAATTCTGGCAGCATCATTGTTGTTTTGTATTAAAATGGACAAAATTAGATTTAACTTAATTACAAAAAGTAAAGAGACACCCTTGAATTGCTTAGTCTCACAGTCTGATTTACCTTAAAATTGGGGTTACAACCAAACTAACAAATATCAAGAGCCCATCTTGGTTTAGTCTGAGGTGTAAAATTTCTTTTCGAGCACAGGGGTTTCACCCTTACATTTTTTTCCAACACAGTATAAGCCCTATTTTATTTTCTTATCTCTTAGCTTCTACATTCCACTACTCTTTCTCCAAACCCGTTGGTGCGGCGTTCCCTTAGAAAAACACYGCCACCCAAGCCCCGGCTTCTTGTCGATCCCAGCACAAACAAGGCTGGGCACCTATGTTCACACGGAAGGAGCCTCCGTGTGCCGAGGTGGGACAGCGAGCAGCTCCCTAGCAAAGGAACCGGACGCCTGGCCTTTAATTAACTTGCGGTGTGAAATTTTCTATTTGGAAAATGAAAGAGTGACCATGCACTGAAAATGCATGGAAACCATAAGGAAAGGCAAACTCCAGGTATAAGGAATCTGATGGAAACCCACACAACCTGCCAGTAAGTTTTCAGCACTCCTATTTTCTTTTCAAGCATTCAACTTGCAGTTATTGCAGTTAAACAAGTATTTCACAGACGGTTAGTTTTAGGGCAATAGCACCAGAAACATGTTTTTCTCTAGAGCATAGTAATAAAATTCCCTAAGAAAAAAAATTGCATTTGTGTCAAATCATGTAACATTTGTGTTACATAATGAGAGGTTTCTTAACAGGCTAACCTCTTCTCCAAGCAGCTGATCTCTTCCATGGACAGCATGCACACACTTTCAGCCATGAATTTCAAATGAAGAGACTGAATTAAGTCTAGTGTCAAATGACAGAAATTGGAATAAAAATGCAAGTGATTCTTAGTGTTCTCTAAAATAAAATAAAATAAAATAAAATAAAATAAAATAAAATAAAATAAAATAAAATAAAATAAAATAAAATAAAATAGGCTCTGGTCATACTTTTCTCTTTCTCCCATTAAAATGTCAGAACAGTCCTAAACCAAGAAAAATATATACCTAATACTAGAACTTGCAGAATCACCCATAACTACCTTCTGAAATTTATGTATAATTCCTACATACATATTTTAGATAACCACTCTTTTCAGTCTTATTTCACTCAAAGAACTTTTGAGATGCTGACAGAAACCAATGGCTCATAACACAGACTTCAAGAATAAAAAAAAATTCACTGGGATTATTGTAGCTAAGTAACTGTCCTTGACTCATTACTAAGTAACTAATTTAAACTTTCCTTGACTTGCTAATAGGAAAAAGATGAGTTTTAAGACACTCTCTGTAGGTAGTTATCTGTTTTCTAGAGAAACATCCACATCTAAGGCAAGAAGCACAAAACTGGGATATAAAAGTCTTCCTTTTGTTACTTCAGTAAACTTCCAACATTTTTACTTATGACAGTTTCAAGCACTTGCTCAAGAGGAAGTCTTGTTTTTAACTTTGATATTTTACCTTTATGTCTTTTAAAAGCAGCTCATTATTTTTGTGTACAAATTTCAGTCAAAATAGTCCAATATTAAATCCTGTCGTTTGCACTAGCCCTGTTCAACATCACCGATCCACTCACCAGACTGGTCCCCTGCTCGAATTTGCCGACTCTGCCAGGTCCCTCTTGGCTTATGCCTTCTAASTGATACTTGTTGCTGTGATATAAAATAAACAAAGACTTTCCTCKTTAATAATAAAAATACAGCTGAACGGTGTTTGTTGTTGTTATAAGGACACCAACCYTATTAAAGCTATATAGTGAGTATGATGGTAAGTGTCTCATTTCTTCTTCAGGCTTTTGCTCAGGTTTCAAAAGTGCTTAACCACGTATTTTAACTGCCTATCAGTCTTAGAAGGTCTGGGGTATTCCTCTGCAGATTGGTTATGGAAAATGCACCTCCAAATTAAATACAGGCTACTAACACAGGAAAGTAGATGCGCATGAGCTCAGCTGACAGGCCAATCTGCAGTTCTCTAACTCACTAATGGCTGGTGTTTCCAAACGGGGCTGAGCCGCTGCCTTAGACTAACATGTTCTGCATGGTGCTACTGCAGTGTGTGCGYCAACATTCAGGGAAAGAATTCAAAACCCCATTCAACTGGCTTTCAAAAAAGCCTCCTGAAAATATYGAAAAATGTTGTTTTTCAAGGGAGGGAAGAAGTCTCTCCACAACAGAATCAAGTCAGAGTTGATGACTCCTTTTAAAGGAAATTAAAAAAAAATTGAATAAAATACCTTAAACAGAGATAAARTATTCATTCCTATGTTCGTTATAAATTTCCTTGGTGCTTCAACTCCAAAAACCAAYTCTCATCCATACTTAGGGAATGCTTTTTATAACAGTCTTAGCTAATTATTAAGACAATAACTTGCCCGTGGTAATAATGTATCAGAGAGGAGTAACTCATTAGACCTCAAATTTGTCTGAAAAAACAAAAGTAAACAAACCAAACASTTCATAGGTAAGGTGGGAAGAGCTGATGTGTTGTAAATATTAAAAYGAAGGTGAAAAGGGAAGGTCTAAATGGTGCTCCATTTAAGGTTATGTTGTCATAACAGTTAAGAGGAAGCTTTCTTATATTAAGAAAATTTTTGCTGGTCTTGCAAGGCCCATCACTTTAATTATGACCAGAGATATGAAACAAATGGAAATGCAAATTTATATGCTCTATTGATCTGTAAATGTAGACAGAATGTTGACCATGTTACCATCTCAAGCGTTACTATCTCAAATGCACTTCTTGTGAGTTTAAGAAACACTTTATGTTTTTCTGTTTGACATTTTCAACACCGCAGAAAACAGACCACGCATGCAGAAGTATGTGGGAAAACATATGGCTGTTTAAGTATCCCATATAGGGCAGCTCAAAGGCTTTCCCAAGGGTAATTAGCTAATAGGGAASAAAAATTTTTAAAGAAGAAAGTGCTGTGTTTATGATTTTTTTTGTTATTTAACTGAGAAGTATTGTTGTTTCCTCTGGACACAGCAAAGCACTTGTAAAACGAGGTGGCCAGCACAGGTGAGTACGAGCCAGTACGCCATACTGGCTCTTTGGGAATGGCACTTATACACTGCTGCTATTCCATGTAAACTGGAAAATTACAAAGCATTTGGGGGGTTTCCTGCTTCATCTTCTTGTATTTGTGCTTCTAAATACCAGTACTATCTTGTCACACTTGTATTTTGCTTAGCAGAATTAAGACAGAAGCRGTAAATGTGAGGATCCTTTTTCATGAGTGAGGGGAAAAAGGGAGAAAAAGAAAAAAAAATCAGGACAAGGGCTGAAAAGCTTATTTCGGAAAACTCCCTGTGYATATCTTAGCAAACCACAACTCTGCCTCTCAAGAGTGTGGTCTGCTAGTTAGTAAACAGTGAGAAACACAAGCATTACACACTGCAGAATGACTTTTGTCCTATCTGGCCAGCATCGCTGTTTAGACGAGTCAGCAGCAGGGATGAAGTAATTACTCTATATTTATAAGCCATCTCTTTTCCTATCATTAAAAAACAATTTTCTGGTTGGTTAAGGCTTAAAGTTTGATTCAGTTAAGTGGAGAAAATCTGCTAGGGAATTAACCAAACCAGATTTGCTTCTACCCTATACGATGAATTTTTATGATTGAAAATGATACCATTTGACAGATCTTAGGAACAAAAACGAAAGAATTTCATCATTACTGAGAGTTATGTGTTGACCTAGAAAGAAGCTGCCAGAGAAGAAAATTGTATGATTCTGGTTTTCACATATCACCATCAACAATTTAGTAAAATGAGGAGTGAAAGATTTATCATTAATTAAAAAACATTTCATCATTTATCTAAGTAGAAAATATTTATGTCCTACATTTAATAAGCAGTAACAAAGTCAAAAAATCACTACTTTTAAAATAATATTCTCTATCTTATCGTCAGTAAATTTGTCTTACTTTATTATATATATTTTGCGTTTAGTTATTTCTTCTCCTACATTATGATGCCAGCAATTTTAGCAAAGACAAAAACAAAGATGAAAGAGGGTTTTYAGTTGTGTCACACTTTTCAGTTCTAATGTGTGAATGAAAAGCAGCTTTATAATACAAACTTGAAGCCATATTTGAAAAAGTGCTACATTTGAAAATAAGTGTTACTGCCATGTTTAAATAATTTCAATAGAGTTTAAACTATGTTTCTTTGACCTCTTTCCTCCTCCCTAATTCTCCAGCTACTCCTTCCAGCTCTCCCTCTGCTCTCCCAAGGCACCTCAGGGAGTTCCCGGGACCATGGACACATGGGTCCAGCCACTTGGCAGTAGCAGGGCACCAAACTCATTCCCAGCATGGAGCTGGCAGTGCACCAGGGAGCTTGGGATATCATCTCAAATGATGTCACAGAACACAAACTCCGTACTAGTCTTCCTGGGACAGGAATGAAGGACTTGTCACTGCCTTAACATTTTCCCTCCTGAATCRGTGCGGACAATCTCATTAGTAGTCTTCGTTTCCTAAGACACTGCCAATTTAAAAGAAGATTGTTGCATTAATGATTTTACAGATCAAATGTCTGCAGAAACCTCATGCCATCAGCATTTTTTCCCATCAGTAACTGTGCTTAGATTTCCAGTCACAGTTTTTGCATGCTATATGCAAGAACATCAGCTCAGGCCTTTTGCTGGCCACCTTTTCATTGACTACAAATGATGAAGAAACTGCTTCCAGTTCCTTTGGCAGAAYGGGGTTAGGGCACCACAGAACCACAGAAGCTCTTAAAGGCAGGGAAGAAAATCTAGTGAATGAGCCTACAGGCTGCATCATCTTGAAATAACACATATTTACTAACATTATCATGACAATATTTCCCATCTTCAGGTGACTGCCCAAMTACAATTTTGGTTTTGGTGACTGCCAAGCAGCCATCATCACACAGGTCTGTGCATACAACTGTCAAAGACCACTGCTTTTAACGTCCTGAGTGTAAGATACACGCATGTGATTCTGCCTATAGCAGTGCTGGTCACCATTCTGCAGGAGTTTCTCTGGTCTCTATTAAAAGTCTGGGGAAGCTTTTMAAAAAAATGCTATGTAAAAATATATTTTTGGTGTAAATACATTTTTGGCTCAATTGTTTTAATAGTAGTTCTTCCTGTCAGATATATTCAACTTTGGAAGGTCGCTATTCTATGGAGTGATTTTCAGTGACATTTACTATCTGAATTACTCTGAAACTGTAGTTACTATGGAGAAATCTGGGACAGGACAGAGTACCCAAATTMATTTGAAATCTAGAGTACACATATCCATATATATCTGTAAAACAGAGGTGATAATATGGGATATAGCAAGAGTGACTGCAACAACCACTTGCTAAGTAGTACAGCTAATTATGAGGAAAAGCTGCATGCAAAATATTAAGYAGCTTGTACAATTTCTCATCCAATGTTCAGTGCAGATCTCAAGGGTGCCCGAGAGATTATTTTGCTTAACATCTCAGTGATCTTAAATTAGATGGAGATGAATCTCACACAACGGTAGGGAGCACAGAGACAAATACATATAATCCCTAGACCTAAACCTGCATATGATAGAAATTAAAAGAACAAACAAACAATAAAGCTGAGGCGGATAGGAAGCACCTCCTTCCTACACTCTAACGGCAAGGGGGAAAAAAACCCAAAGTGATTCTGCTAGTCTATKAGTAGACTTAGGAGACTAGGGGAGCTGAGTCTCATACCCTGTTAGGATGGAAGGAACACTGACACCACCAACACTTGACACCACCATGGCACTCAGTTATCCCTGTCTGTGGAACCTCCAAGGGAGAGGGGAGGAGGAATTAAGGTAGGTTTTGGCACTGAAAAGGTTAACATCGAGAAAAACAGTGTTGCTGCAAGTGGCCTGGGTTCCTCAGCATCTGGTGTAGGGGGGATACCACAGGAAGGATTTCGCGGCCACTTAGATGACACAGCGGGGTTGTGACCTGTCTCTGCAAGGGTATTAGCAGAATCCAATTTGGAGTATAATAGACCCAGTTCCAGGAAAATCCCCGACGGTAAGAAGCATTTGTATGAAATAACAAATCCTAAAGCCACACTAATTGCCAGTGTAGGAATTACCCTAATGCTCCCATGCACACAGAGCCACGCACGCAGCCCGCGCGCGCCCGCACGCAACGTGAGGCGGACGGAGCCAAGGCCACGCTCGCGGGCCCGGCCCCGAGGAGGAAACGAGGGAGGACTGTGCGCACGGAGGAAACGGGGCCGCACGTCTGGGAGGACGCGAGGGGAAGCCGGAAACACGCTCGGTGCCACCAAGCCCTGCTGCAGCAAACCTCATTTCACASGCTGCACAAGGGGAGCGCGTGGGCAGCGGCTCCCAGGGCCTCCCTTGCTTCCCGTCGCGCTTCCAGGAGGGAGCAAGCCACGGAGTGGCTGGATTGCCACCACATTGGCCCTGCCGGGCGGCAAGGCCGGGAAGCAGCATGGAAGGGCGGCCTCTCCTCAGCGCAGAGAAGAAATGGCCCAGCCTCAGAATAAAAACTAACGAGAGCAAAACAAGCCACTCAATAGGCCCTGTCAAAAAGCCAGCGTCGCAGGGTGGCTGAGACCATTCCTAAACATGGAATAACAGCAAAGGGAAAACACGTGGAAATGTGACTTTTCCTTGTATATTAGCTTAAATATGAAATCAATTTTCTTTGGCCTAGCTCGCATCCTTTGTGTTTGCTTTTCTGAGAACTTGAATAATCAAGCACAAAAGTTTGCACAGGGCTAATCTGGGCCTGCACACTTGCGTGTATCAGAAGTGGCATATTTTATCGAGGACAGAAGATCAGTTGACAAACTGGGATAAAGTCCTGGCTGAGGGCAGGGTACCCTTAAACCCTCCGTCYAGCTCTCCTCCAGAGGAATGCAGCGCTGCAGCCTCTGCAGCTAGGGCCACCCATGCACGCGCACACAGCCAGCTACTTGGTGTGAAAGCCATGAGACAAAATTAAACTCTGAAACCATCCAATAAACCTTAAAGTACTCTATTTTTTTTTTCTTTTTTTTTTTTCCCCCTCTAAGAATTATGCTTGGGGCAAACTGTGTGTGAGCTAAAAGGAGAACCAGATTTTCTCGTTTTGAGTTCCTCTTCCTACTTCCACTTTCAAAAATGCCTAATTCTGTTTACCTATGGTTATGCTCTAACAGAATAACTGACACGTGAGTAACCCAAACTAACGCAACTCACTTCCTACTCTAGTAAGACAACAGACTTAGGCCCTCAGACCAGGGATGAGCTCTGTGTACCATATTCCTGGTGCCTACTGACGTTCTGCAAAAGGCTTCAACTTCCCTGTTCCCACAGGGCATGAGCATTAGGTGTCCTAGCAAAAAGAAGCACCACCAGAGAGTGGTGGTGAATGGAGTTAAATCCAGATGGGGACTGGTCACGAGCGGTGCTCCCCAAGGTCAGTGTTGGGGCCAGTCCTCTTTAATATCTTTATCAAGGATCTGCATGAGGGGATTGAGTGGACCCTCAGCAAGTTTGCAGAYGACACCACGCTGGGAGGAYGAGTTGATCTGCTKGAGGGCAGGAAGGCTCTGCAGAGGGCTCYGGACAGGCTGGATCCACGGGCTGAGGCCAACAGCGTGAGGTTCAACAGGGCCGAGCGCCGGCTCCTGCCCTTGGGTCCCAGCAGCCCCCGCAGCGCTGCCGGCCTGGGGCAGCGGCCGCAGAGCCGCGCGGCAGGAAAGGCTCTGGGGGGCCCGGTCGGCAGCCGGCTGGACACGAGCCAGCCGTGGGCCCAGGGGCCAAGGCGGCCACGGCCTCCTGGCTGGCACCAGGAGCAGGGCAGGCAGCAGGAGCAGGGAAGGGACCGTCCCCCTGCCCTCGGCCCTRGGGAGGCCGCACCTCGAACACCGTGTCCAGTGCTGGGCCCCTCACTGCAGGGAGGACATGGAGGTGCTGGAGCGTGTCCAAAGGAGGRCAACGAGGCTGGTGAAGGAGCTGCAGCACAGAYCATATGAAGAGCAGCTGAGCTCWGTCTGGAGAAGAGGAGGCTCCRGGGAGACCTTATTGCTCTCTACAACTACCCGGAGGAGGTTGTAGTGAGGTGGGGACAGTCTCCTCCAGAGTAACTACCMAYAGGACAAGAGGAAATGGCCCCAAGTTGTGCYGKGGAGGTTCAGGTTAGACCTTAGGGAGAATTTCTACACGGAAAGAGCCATCAAGCMCTGGRAGAGGCTGCCCAGGGAAGCGGTGGAGTCACCATCCCTGGCAGTGTTCARGAAACGTGCAGGTGAGGCCCTTAGGGACACGGTTTAGCAGGCAGGGTGYTGAAGGGCTTATAGCTGGACTCGATGATCTTGAAGGTCTTTCCCAACCRTAATGAYTCCATGATTGGCTTTTAYGGGATTGCTAAAGCAGCCAGCAACTTGAGCAAACTAAGATCTGCAGTAAAATAAGAGAGCTTATAATACAGAAACCTTCTTCTCACTWGCATGAGAGTGAAACCAGCACACCTGTACATATAGAGACCGACTGCCAGATAGTACCAACTTGGGCAGACACATATGCAGACACACACATATATAATTATTTTTGTAAATCAAGACCATCATACCTTTCATTCCTTTTGATACGCACTATATTCTTAGACGTTTGATTTTAGTTCCCTTCCATGAACACAATAAAAACTGGTCATTCAATAACAAATAAGAAGAAAAATAAATATTTTAAAATGAAGCTGTATTCATCTTATAGACAATTGCTCAGTTTTTAGAAAACTGTCCCAGAACAACAAGAAATTTTTAATGAGCAAGTTATATTCTAGACAAGTCAATACCGTGACAGAACAAAACCAGAATCTGAAAGTCTTTTGTGCAGCTAGATTTTGTAGAATAAAAAATTGTGTGGATATGCACTTAATCACAGTAGTGGAAAATAAACTAAAGCTAATCAAAGCAATCTAGAAGAGTCATAAACAAAATCAACCTACTGAAGTCTAGATAATGGGAATGGGAATACAACCAAATGAAATTTAAAAAATGTAAGTTTTGTAAACTAAATTTAGCTTGAAAGAGAAGGTTAACCAGAAACTGGACAAGAAATAACCTGCTAAGTTTATGATACTCATCTAAAACGAAAACATATGCAGGTCATTAAGGAAAATACATTGTTTATAGGTATGCAATACTCCCCTCCAAAACATATTCTCTCGAATATGTTGGTGCTTAGTGATAAAGAACAATTCAGATTTTTGCTTATGAGACACCTACCACAGTCAGACCACAAGGAAAAGCTCTTCCTTGGCCACATCCTCCCCTTTTGCTACAAATACCATCTTATGTAATAACATGAAATGTATTTAGAAGTGCAGATATACAGAGCAGCCATGTAACAATATTAAAATAGCCTGAAAATCAGTCTCTGATTCTCATTTCCATGAAGTACTAGCACCTTGATAATTTAAAAGGGCATTAAGTCWAAGCAAGAACAATTTTGCYTTTGCTTTGCTTTCCCCAAAGTAAACAAATAACTTACTTCTGTGTCTACTACCTCTTATTTATTTATTTAAAATGCAAGAAATATTTCTCCTGAAGTAATAAATAAAATGAAGCTAAGTCTTAAAAATACAGATGCTCTGTAGCATGGCCAAATTAAATTATTACAGTACACAGTGTGTTTGAAATTCACGTAATGGTCAGCAAGTTAGTTGCTGACTTTATAATTCACTAGTAACAATTTGCAGTATATTGAAGTTGGCAATCCAACATGTCATGTAAATGCTATTTTTAAAAGAGGAGATTTTTTTTGTTGTTGTTTTGGGTTGGCTCTAGAACAGAGAAATTGGTGGTGACCTACTGATAATGTTCTTACTGCACTGCCAAGTAAAAGATAAGGTCTTCGCTGATGACCTGAGATGCTTTCACCCAAAGGCAGAGCAATAAAAGCATTGTAGATGTTTGAAAACCGCACGGTATCATGTACATCAACATTACACTCTTTCCCTTTTTTTTTTTTTTTCTTTTTTAATTAAAGATGACCATGGATAGGTTTGGAAAGAGTTGTCATCCACTCCCATTTAACCGGGAAGACAGCACCCTCCTATTTCCTAAGTGCACATATGAGAATGCATATGCATTTCAGTGCTGTATTTCTAACCTAGTCTCACACACTTCACTTCAGGAAGGCTGATACATCTCTCAATAACAAGGTCCCTCTGGTGCTAGCAGAGAAAAGTCCTTCYGAGCAGAGCAACTACTGTTGTTGCGCAATACGCAAATACAAGTATGCAGCAAAAATACAGCAGCTCTTCTATTTCTTTTCCACTGACTCTGTTACTACACATTTAATTTTGAGGCAAAATAGAAAAGCAAATAAAAGTTGGATGTATTTGTAGTAKCTTTTCTTTCTGCATTATTTTAAATCAACAACCATATACACCTGTGGGGAAAAGTTTAAAAAAACCTCTGAATAATGAGCCCAGATTCCCAAGTTTCATATCTCAGCTCTAAGGAGGCTTGTAAATGTGGAAGAGTTGCTTAACGATTACGTCTTCAGGTAGGTCACAAAATGTAAAGCCTAAATTTGCTAAATGTGGGATCTGTAAACATTAAGCCCTGTTTTATAAAACACTAGGAGGAGGGAGAATTGCGCAAGCCTTTTATTTACTACTMTAATGAGCAAAGCTATGGTGAAATAACCTAGTTCCTAGAAGTTCTGTTAAATACTACTATATGGATTATACTAAAAATACATATATATACACACATACATATAGATTCACTCAACTGATACTATTAAACTCTTGATGAGAAACAGCCACAGAAAAAGAGAGCCAGTTAGAAAGGAGAAGACACAGAAAAAAATAATACCTTTCCTTTAAGCCTTAAGGGGAAAAAGTACTAAAATTGGATTTTATCCTTCAGGACATTGTATTTGATTCTAGATCTACTTTTTTTTCCACCATCTGGGTTTCCTTCCTCTGTGTAACACTGAGCCTTAATGTTCTTCTTCTCTTTGTCAAAATTTGTGCTGAGGCACATCTTTTCTTTAAGTCCAATGATACTACCTTAAATATGCTACCATTAATTCTAATGCCATGTCTTAAAGTGCAAGGTCTTTTTTTTCTTTTTTTTTTTTCTGTCTCCTTTCAGCCAAAAGCTGGACTGGGAGGGACATGTGCCTTTGCTGGTAAGTAAGGTAAGCTTTATATTAATGTAATTTAAATACATGTCATTATTCTGTCTTCTTGGCCTGACATCTCATTTCCAGTACCTCTACTGATACTGTGAACAAGGAGTCAGGATTTGCAGCAAACACAGGTCAGATCAGTACTGTGGCGGTGGAAGGGGCCCAGAAATCACAAGCTCAGGACAATCTTCTAGATTTTTTTTCCCCCCTTATTCTCTGGTATCATTCAGAACCACTACTTTCATTTCTAGCCAATTTGAACTCTAAGCAAATGCCCAAACTTTGGTAAACTGTCCACAGAGGTCAAACGAGTTCCTTCCTACACACATGTCATTTTCCCTCACTTCCATGTGCTGATGAATCACTGCCGCATCCTTCTCTTTCCCCAAAATAGTCTGGAAAGGGAGAAAAGAAAATATGACCCAGAGCACTGAAATTCCCCGTTGTGGCAGGAGAGCGCCAGCTCCTCTGGCTGCCCAGCCTGTTTTCTGCGCTAGGAACAGGGAGCACAGAGGACATGAAAACAAAACTCCGAGTGCTGCAACAGGCTTGTGGTGGGGCTGCTGCCCACCCGCCAATTWGACATCTCACAACACACTGCAGCGTGTTCCCCGAAACCCCCAAATCACATAGCAACGGCGAGACCGCGGGGCTTCGGAGCAGCGGTTCACATGAAATGTGTATTTTTGGCCCAGCTCTCACCCGGAGCTGGCCTGCTGCTCCTGAGGGCAGCTGCCAGCCCTGGCAGGCTGAGGTACCATTTCCTGGCGGTTCTATTCGCATCAGCGTGTTGCGGGTTTGTGATTTGCACCTTCACAGGCTCCTGCACCGCAGCTCCTTCCAGAAAGTTTCCAGTCAGTTGACCCCCTTCTAAGGATTATTAGTGTTACACGCATGCACTGCTTGAAGTGTGCAAAGGTGAGAATAAAAGGATATATTACTGTAATAATATCGTGAACTTTTTTTCCCTTGAAAACATATYAGACATATTATAGCAATGTGGGTATGCATTTTCTTAGGTAAAGATACCAAAAATCTTTATCACACTTGAAAACATGGTGCAATTTCATCACTGCCTGGGTCTCAGGACTTAAAACAAAACATTTTGAATCCCTAGGTTGACTCTAAATTTCTTAAACTTAATACATTCAAGTGCATTTCACTTGATTCTACATAAATCCATCTCAAATTCAATACAGTTATACAAAATTATTTAATTATTTTTTTCTTTCATGTTAACCTTTGTTACCTCTTAAATATTTAAASCAAAACATTTAGTTTATAATAACAGTAACCATGATACAAGCATCAACTACTTTTGCTCAACACGCTCAACATATAGAAAGAAATCAAATGTTAACTGCTGCATTACAAAACTCACAGGTCCAGGAAAWTATAAACACATCTTTCAAGCTTGTTATAAATTATTACATTTTTGGCTATTAATTACACAAAAATAAACACTTACTACTGTGCACAGTCGATCAGCTGATATTCGTTTGACCTCTCGAAGCATGCCTTTACGCCTTCATCATCCCAGAGCTTTTTAGCATGTTCAAAGAACTCCTGAAAATTGGAAATGCAACAAATAAGAGAACATTTCTTAATCTTCTCAGCCTCCAGTCTAAATCCGTTCCTTTTTCCCCCCAACATTTGTGCTTTATAATTTGGCAGAATGAGAAACCATTATACAGGGAAAGCAAGAAGCATTTATTAGCAAAATTATAGCAAAATACACTGTATGGATGGTTGCCAACACTCTTTCCACTCTTGCCTTAAAACTTCACACGAGTCCATGTTAAAATTTACTACCAGTGCAAGCACTACCTAGAAGCAGCTCTCTTAATTTTTACTCAATTTATGCTTCCATCAAGCTTAGGACATTGAAGTGATGAAAGAAGCCACTCAGCCTACCAACACCAGGTCAGCAGAGAAAAGCATCAGTCCACAACTTTTGAAAGAGGATGCCATTTCCCTCCAAAAGAGGCCTTCTCTCTTGTCTCACGCAACATACTGATCTGCCTGCAGGAATTCCCGTGCCTGGCACAAGGCCCTTCTCCCAACAGCTGTGCCTGCAACCTGTTGCGGGGGCACGTGCTGGCAGGCTGGTTTCACACTCATTTGGAAGAGGAACCAAAGCCCCAGTGATGGCAAAGCCCCAGTGGGGTTGTAGGGCACAGCGGCACAGACCCATCGCTGCGGTGGTAACTGCCCCTCTTACTGGCTCTCCTGCTGCGGGACAAGGCTCGCAACATTCCTTCTCCTCCAAAGCGGGAGGCAGGTCCTCCAAGGCAGAATAATAAGCCAAACCACAGCAAAATTCTTCCAGCTACAGCATTATGAAATTAAACCAAGGACGGTCAAACAAATTAAAAATAAAATAAAATAAAAAAATAAACAAACAAACAAAAAAAATGTGTATCCTTATTTGGAGAACAAATCTGCTTTTTGTCCAACCTGGACTATAGATGTAACAAGTCAGCTTCGACAYGGAAGTTGGTTGTAACGTCTTAAAAGCTTAAAAAGCCTACTACGTCACCAGATCCTTTTGGTCAGGCACAAAYTTGCAAAACACAACTAAGTACTTAMCTTATCCACTGAASAATCTGCCTATGTGTAAAACGAGCATAAAACCCACCATTCACAATTCCGTTGAAACTTCTGTAAACGTCTGAAATCTGCAGTTTTCTGTAAACTTGATACTTAGTTGACACCGTGTGTTTGATAGCTCTCCACACCTTTTTAGGATTAAAAACTTGTCTCAAGTAACAATGTTCCTAGCAAAAGAGATGCTGGTAACGCTGTGCCTGCGGTTCCTAATCCCCAGTCCCACCTCCATGAGGTGCCACCAAAGGCTCCTCTGCTCTTCAGGAACTGATCGCCAGCTGCTGGCGATGCTTTCAGAGAAAGGAAAACAGAAGGAGAAGATTTTCAGAAGCAACTGGCACCGGAAACCATGGGAGATAYTTTTAAGTTAAGTTTGAACATGGCTATGGAGGTGCCTAATAACCACAAAAAATGTGTTGCTTCTTTTTTTTCCCCAAACATATTGTGTGAAATGTGGAGAGAACAAACCCCATTCTTTTATAAGCTTTAGTGAAAAGATGTTGAAGTGGGTGTCTTGACAGAAAATCTTAGGGAAAAGGAGGAAACACTGYTAGAGATTGGCAGCAGCTTATATTGCCCTTGGAATTTCTTCTTTGGCACTGTGGGGACCCGTTTATTTTGTTTTTTTGTTATTTTAACAGCTTATGTAAGGATTGCTTCAAACGCTGCTGATCCACATCTAGAAGTTACGCTACGATTAGTACCAACTCTYCTTCCTGACAGCAGGGAGAAAGCAAAGACAAGCTCAGGAAAGGTCAAGATACCYAATTTAAAAAGTCGAAGGCCAAACGTGACACTTGTAATGGAGAGCATTTCTAAAAGGAAAACAGAGAATTAAAAAAAGACAACGAACAGCCCAAGTGGAGCCAAGTCATAATGAGAGATACCATAAAACCCAGAGCCTTCTGCAAACCCAGCAGCGGTAGAAGCTGCCTCTCCTTCGGGAGATACGGATTGAGAGACAGCCACAAAGGGGAACAAGTAAATAATAAATAAATAAATAAATAAATAAATAAATAAATAAATAAAATTTCAGAGCTGCAGCAGCTTCCACCTTCTCGTCTGTTTTTACATCCTCCCTCTGAACCTTATGTACGTGTAAAATCCCTTCCGGAAAAATAGGAAATCTTTCGGTGAAAACAGCTTGGTTTCTAAGACCGTACAAATATGTCGCAAACACCTTATTTCCATGTTGTAGGCTCCAAATATTTCCACCTGACCATTACATCTCAAAGCAGTCTGTTTAAAACGACCTCCAGACCTCCAATCCAAAGCAAATCCTATAAAGCCGAGCAAATATCCTTCCGTCATTAAAATGTACCGATCTACTGCAGAGGAGTACACTTGTCTGCAAATTGCCTCCCACACAGCTACCCGATCCTTTTTTCCCAGGTGACTAAAGCCTTCCAGAAAAATCCTGCTTCATTTCAAGACAGCAAGTTCCTTGATCCAACTTCTCATACTGGCTTTTAACCCCTTCTCTCCTACCGTATCCTCTTATCACATCAGCTTCAACTTTTGTGACTGAGCACCCTGTGCCCAACCTGCCATCCGGACACCGTGTCCGGACGGATGCGACCCGCTCCCAGAGCTGGGGCTGCCTCGGCCGCCGACTCCTTCGGCACCGCCTTTGGCACTGCCACGGAAGAGCCAGAGCACCTGAAAGGATGGAGAAGGCCGGTCTGCTCCTGCGAAATTTGTGTCTCCACCTCCCCTCCTCGGAGCAGGGAGCAGAGGAACCRTATGCAGAACCTGACCGCAGATCAATGCAGCACGGGCCTTGCAAAGACCAGGGTAGCCCTGAGTGGTGACCTTAGTGCTGTGAGTTCTTAGATGCCCAGGCTTACTTAGAAAACAARCAAAAGAGACCCCACCACATCAAGACATATCCATAAAAACAAAACAGAAACAAAATTTTCATATACTACTTTAATACAAATGCTAAAGAAGCAAGCAATGATATCTCAGGTCTCCTGAATTACAGATATCTTTTACTTGACAAATTGATTTACATGGGTAATCTAAMCATTTATAGCAAATATTAGGGTATATGAATACCAAAATTTTSATGTGATCAGAATGGAAGTGTGATATCCAGTATCATCTCATTTTTTTTTACATACATAGACTTATCTGGATTTTTAACCCTTCCCGACACAATCCAGAAAGACCACTGAGCTTCTGGGTTTCCTTTTCACTTGCATATAACTTTTCMTCTACATATACATTCATGTGCCAACTAAAAATGATCAAATGACACAAACATGTTACAGCTCCTTTTCGTTTTTTCAAAATAGGATGAGTTTAAGATATACATAAATTTATGTCCAYGACATCAGTTCAGAGTGCTCATAATCAAGACTATATTTTTGGCTACAATTTGAAGTAATGTGGAAGGGATCTTTGTGTGCACCTAGTTCCACAGACATTTTCAGGTTGGCAAAAAAGAGGAAAAAATACAGATAGCAAATGACGATGCAGTGTAGCTAAGGCTCAAAAGCACTCTTGTCTACTTTATCCTAACAGAAGTTAGGGCATGTACTTCAAACTTAATTTTCCTTATTTTGGAAATAAACTTATTTATTGGTTTGTTACCTTAGAAACCTCCTCCTCCTTAAAACTCGCACACTTTTTTTTTTCCAAGTAGCTAAAAAATGGAATTGTTTCATTTCTCAGCTGTCTAAATAGGGAATAAGTATTAGTAGAGATTAAACAACTGCATATCTCTGTGAACAAATCTTTTTGTATTTTGGAAACAGACAGAGATTAAACAACTGCATGTCTTTAAGAACCAATCTTCTTGTATTTTGGAAACAGAACTTTTCATCTAACTCCTTTATGAACTATGAAAGTTCATGTTAGGTCAGTAATACAATTTTTATTCTATTAAGATTCCTTCCAGTCTTCCTTCCAGATGGAACATACATTTTAATAGCTATCCTGATGTCACCTCATAGCCTCCCAGGAACTGGGATGTGAAGGCCGCCCAATATTTTTAATTTTATGTATTTTTTCAGTTGCAAACAGAATTGCACCATAAGCCTGCAAATAGTTGGTTAGAAAAGTATGAAATAAGAYCAATTTCCCTCAAGCCCAAATTCACACTCCTATTCTCCCATCCTSTAGGCCAGGATTGTGAAATAACTTCTTACCTAAAGTCCAGTTTGAACCTGTCTTTATTAGCACRATAACTATTGAAAAGAAGGGTAATTAAAGTGACAAATATTAAACACGTTCATTCCCCTAGCACTGTTGGGAATTACAGTTCTATTCTGAATTACAGTTACTACCTTTTGCTGCATACTTGGTCAAACACCAACTAATGCCAAGACCTCCCARATTTCCAGCCCCTCCCGCGGCAGCTCCTGACGACCCATGTGATGATGCACCCGGACCCGCGGGCAGTGCGTGTGCTGGAGCGGCTGTGCCTGGCGGGAGGGACTCGACGCTTCCTCTCTTGCTCTGAGAGCTGGCAGGAGACCCTCTTTCCTGCCACAGCACAGAATGGTTGAGGTTGGAAGGGACCTCTAGAGATCATCCAGTCCAACCCCCTGCTCCATCAGGGACCCCTAGAGCATGTGGCACAGGGTGGTGTCCAGGCGGGTTTGGAAGATCTCCAGAGAAGGAGACTCCACAGCCTCTCTGGGCAGCCTCTCTGGGCAGCCTGTTCCAGGGCTCTGTCACCCTCACAGGAAAGGAGGAGATGGAACTGCCTGTGTTTTAATTTGTACCTATTACCCCTTGTCCTGTCACTGGCCACCACCAAGAAGAGTTTGGCCTYATCCTCTTTCTTTACATTCYCCCTTCAGGTGTTTGTACATGTTGATCACATCTCCTCTCAACGTTCTCTTCTCCAGGTTRAACAGGTCCAGCTCACTTAGTCTTTCTTCATACAGTAGATGCTCCAGTCCCTTAATCACCYACGTTGCTCTATGCTGGACCCTCTCTAGGAGCTCCACATCCCTCCTATACTGAGGAGCCCAGAMCTGCACCCAACACTCCAGGTGCGGCCTCACCASGRCTGAGTAGAGGGGCAGGATGCCCTCCCTTGACCTGCTGGCAACGCTCCTCCTGGTGCATTTCGGGGTGAGGACAAGCTCAGCCCGTGCCCTCAAGCAGGAGCCCCGGCAAGCCCCGGCGCTGCCGGTGGGGGCTGCAGAGGCCCCTGTGCCGCCTGCAGCAGATGCCGCCAGGATCGGGAGSCGCTTTCCTGGCTTTCCCCAGCAGCCGTGCAAAGTAACAGGAGGAGAGTTGTGCTGCTTTTCAAGCTTATGCTCCAGCCAAGTAAAATTTGGAATATACTTTTATGGCTCCGGGGCTCTCCTGTGGTCAGGTTTTATAGACTTGCTGCAATCTGTGCAGTTTATCAGTTAGTTATCAGATAGTCAGATTAAGATTAGGGCAAGTTAAATTTGGGAATTTTGCCTACCTCCAATATCTACGAACCTATAAAATATTTGCTGCATTCACTGGATTATTTTTACTTTATTATTCATTTCTGTGTTTGTTTTAGACTTGTGCACTTYGAATTACAGACACAATTTCACAGCCTTCCTATTCTGAGCAGGCTGTGTTTGAATTTATCTCTCTCTACAACAAAATTGCTAAGAATTCAGAAAAAAAAGTCAAGCAAATCTCCATGTTTGTATCCACACATWCTGCACAAAATAATTGTTAGAGAGCCGTAAATCCAGTCAAAGCAGCAGAAGCACTTTTCCCTCTGGAGGCTGCTAAAGGATCTTTTTATCTTGGGCATTTCTACAGTCTGTTACCACTCCCCTATTTRTTCTCAACAGGTCAGTACTGATATATATAACAATTTCTTAATCTCTTGAAACATTCATTTAAATCACAAATTATTACCGTTCCATAAATTACACACAAYAGCTCAACATAACATAATCTAAGAGCTAAGATTTCCTAAAATACTTTTATTATTTTTCACCTTTTTTTTTTTATCTTTTAAATAAGGTTCAGCACCTGTAATAAGTTGAAGCTCCTGAATAAATAAACTTGAATATTATATAAGAATAATATGTAAGGTTTCAGGGTGAATGATCAGAACCAAAAGATAAAAGGTACTTTATTCAGTCAGCACCCTCTACCTTGCCCAATAAATCAGGCAGGCAGTCAAATAAACAACCTTTCATTATATTTTTTCACACAAAATATTTTCTCTCCAATGGATGACACTGGGTCTTRTAAGGAAAAACCTAAAAGATGTTCTATGCAATGCTCTGTACATACAGAGGAGTTGCATAGGAAATTGTAACTTTGAAATCTCACTTTGCAGCTTGTATCTATTGCAGCTCTTTTTTAATGGAGGCAGCTGTAATTGGTGTTACGAGGAGGCCACACTGGTCAGTCACTGTCAGCTTGCCCAGTGCCTCCAATTGTTGCCGGCTGTGCCAAGGGCCACAATTTGTTTTCTGTGAAAAACACTCTTCACTCTCAAACATCCATGAGACGTAATTAGAGATGTAGGATCAGCAATTTTCTATGTGGACTTGGTGCAGAAATCAYGGGGCAAAGTCCTGGGCAAAAAGCTCCAGGGAGAAGGAAGGCTGCTCAGTTACCTCTTCGACAAACAAGCCGGGTCCCTTGATAAACCACAATAATTGTTTATGGGACAGAAGAGTCCCCTAGGGCTCAGGCAGTTCCATTTCTTAACGCTTCATGCAACATTTTGGTTAACAAGGCAAGTGCTTTGCTGGGGCCAGAGGCAAAAGGCAGCAGCGGCTGGAGCTCCTGATGCCTGCAAGGGGAGGCTCCGCAAGGCCCAGCGGTGGTCAGCGAGCGCGCGGCGCCCACACGGCGYGCACACCGCTCCCAAGCACCAGCCCTAAAGTTAGCTTTGCTGYGCCAAAGCCTTTCAGGAGAAGGTAACCTCCACCCCTGCAAGGCATTTTCTGTTGCAATTTGTGGGTGTGCAATAATCGATGCAATTACTTTGCTAGTTAGTGACTCACTCTGATAGGCAAATCAGCAGTTTGGCCTCTAACACTCCTTCAAAACCTCACTTTGGATCTATCAAAGTGACAGAAAAAAAAAAAGAAAGGCCCAAGCTACCCTTGCCACKGCTTCCCCTTGCTTTATTCTGTTTGCCTTTTTTAGGCTGGCAGCAAGAGCCTTGCCTAAGGAAGGATAAGGAGTCAGCTCTGAGCTTAACTGCAATTCATTAGTGCTGAGCATGGGAGGATGATATCACCTTCACAGAACACATTTYGCCTGTGCTTCTCATGCTCTAAGAAAACAAAACAAGTTGATTAACCCCTTGGAGAATCTTCTTCAACCTGGAAGCGTATGCAAAGAACCTGGGGAAGCAAAGAGCAATATACGTGTATAACAGCTCCATTTCTGCATAGCTGCCACGCTCCATCGCCGCTACAGAAAATCAGTGAATTGTGGAGCTATTTGAAGATGCTCAAAACTTAAGATTASAGCCAACGTAGCATATTGTAAGTCCATTTTCTGAACTGATTTTGTTGCTTGACTTTTAAGGTCTTCCTCTTTGAACAGCACATCTCCAGCATGTCTGTGCAGTGAGGCTATCAGACTGGTCACCCCATCATTTCCACTTCTGATTTCCAGAAGCACCTTCCATCTGCCATGTTATTTCATAAAAACAGTTCAAGAAAATCAGCAGGGTTACTGTCACAGACCACAAAATCATCAACAGAGTATGAGAAGCATATTGAAGCATTTTTCAGTTTACAGCATGTCAAAACAGATGCTCTCCACTAGAGAAAGATTTCTAAGAATTCTTTAGATCATACCAGCAAAAACAAACAAAAACATATATTTCTGTGTTCAGTGCATGAAAAATTATGTTTTCAGTATATCAAAATTTCAGGGCAAGCCTGATGGGCAAGACAGGCTTTGAGGATGAAAAAGCATTATAAGCCAGAGAGCAGTTCCATGTTCTTTCTCCACTGCTTATTAAATAATGGCTCTTTTTTCCTGAGCTAGATAATGAAGCTTTTATCATGCTTACAACAACAATCTCTGATTCAATCTTCCGGCTTTCTCTTATAATTGTATTTTTCAACTTTCAGTCTGCCATCACAAATCCTAGAATGCAGCTACTTCGGRTGGATCCCGTCATGCTCTCCGCTAACAGAAACAGGCGAAATAATTTTAGCATATTTTTTAGTGTGTGATGCCTAAAGGAGGTCTTTTGCCAAGGAYGCAAAGCTCACGCTCCTTCTTTTCCTTGGAGGTGTTTTGTTCTTGTCTGTTAGGTGCTTTCCCTGAATACACATTTTGATATCTACATTTCAACCAAGTTCTCTCTTAAATTATTTGTGAAAATAATTGTGGGTCTGCTAAACAGTTCTGCCCTTTGTATTTCTGCAGTGCTTGTAAATGGAAAAAGTCAACTATTGTTATAACTCCCTAAAGGAGTCTATTTTATTTTATTTTATTTTATTTTATTTTATTTTATTTTATTTTATTTTATTTTATTTTATTTTATTTTATTTTATTTTATTGACAGTGGATGACAAAGCATGAGGTGAATCCACAAGTGCTGAACAGCAAACAAAACTTCACCACATTGACTAACCCGAAAAAAATCAGAAATACATGAAGCCATTACAGAATTTGGGAGCTAGGAGTTCAGCACTGCGACCAAGGCACTTATTAGACAGATTCCTTTGTAGAGTGCTGAGCTTTCAAAAAGGAAAATTACTGAAAACGGCACAATCAGAGGTTGTGCCTTCAGCAAGAGGTCTGCAGCACTTAAAATAGTTATGGTTTTGTACAGCATTTAGTTTCAATGTGTCTAGATTTGAATCTATATCTGATCAGTTAAGAGCAGACATAGTGAAGTCCATTCTCAATGCATCAAGCTGTAGCAATTTTACAGCTGATTCTGTTTCTGGRTACATTTAACTTCTGTGCCTTTGTGTGACAAATCATAATGAACACGATACTTTATTACGTTATAAAACTACGCAAAGTTTAGTTAGTGACTGAGGTATAAACCGCTCTGGGATCCCTGACGGAGGAATTGTTTTGCCAGTAAAATAGCCATAAAACAGTATAGATTAGTAATTTCAGAGCATTTCACAGCAGGAAACACTATTAGGCTATTTTTGTTGTTTTGAAACACAAGCCAATACAAATCATCTAGCATGTCAGACAGCGAGATGTGAATCCTATGTTTTTTAATCTGAAGTCTGATCATAGTTTTTGCTGGCTGGCTAAGAAGAAGTTGTCTTTTCCACATGGCCATGAAGTTGGCATAAATCCATACCAAAACACGGAGATCGCCTGCTGGATTATAGGAAGAGAGCAGTGGAAATCACATATGTAACTCCTGGGCTTCAGGCACTAAATGGCCACTTGTTGCCTTTGGAGGAGGAGACCGTAGGCCCCTTGTGCAAGTCACTCCTTTGGTTTTCTTGGAGCCCTTGCAGAGCTGGCTGGGTTTAGCTAGCAAGGTGGGGGAGTGGCAGCGATGCCAAGACCCCAAGCATGGCCGCTGGAGCCAGGGGGACCCCAGGGAGCTGCGAGACGGGCGCTCGGGTCTGCAGCYGGTCCCACAAAGCGACGAGTCTCTGCAGCTCGCAGCTTCAGCCGCTTTCCCCGAGACAGCTTTGAAGGTCATACATCAAGGAATCATTTCATGCTCTAGTACCTACTTTATAATTTGTAAGTGATTTCCTACCAGACAAGTGGTTTGCAAGGACCGAGAACTCCCATTTCCTCTTACAGATTTGATTCGGAAATAAATGCTGGCAGCATCATGTGACTAACAGGCACAACCTGCAACTYGAGCAACTGTCTTCTCTGACTAAACCAGAAGGCAGAGGAGCAGCTTGTTCACTCCTGCCGGATCTGTTCAGCCTCTGACACTTCCACACAAGTTTTGTCTCAGGTCTTCATCTCTGGCCCTTTTCTTTGACATACTTCTGTCTTCATCCATGTGCAGAAGACTGACTAGCTTCAGCACAGTAATTTTTTTCATTGTGTTGTATTTATAACAGCAGGAAAAGGAAACAGAAGTCTTTATTAGCTATCTCTGACTAACCTGAATTTCAGCAAATAAAATCTTTGAAATAAACAGTGACAAATGTAGGAAGAAGTATATAAATTAGGAGCTCCAAAGGAAAACCTTTCTTTTCCACCTGATGGCCGTTGCCTTTAAGAGCCACTCTGGGAAGAATCCGTGGATGCAGCTTTGAGAATGAGTAATGCCGGCTATCGGAAAGCAATACACTTGCAAGGGAGGCTGTGCTTTGAGGGCATGTACTCACAATACTTATTCCTTTAATGTGTCTTACCAGGCAGCGAGACTAAGGTTTCTCAATAGAGCACTAAAAAAGCCARAAGAGTTTGAAAGAAATCTTGGCCACATTTTGTATCAGTTTCAGCCTTCTCATATTGTTAAGCCTTATGAATCCTGGTGCTGATGTGCCCCAAATATCAGCCTTTTCACACTAAGTCACTGAAGTTTAGTTAGAAAAGTGAGATTTTAATTCCTAGTGTTTTGTCATTATATAAAGCGCATTGTTAAACACACAAAAAAGACAATCATAACATTTTATTACCTATAGTATATATAGAATATACATGCAAGGACAAATTAAGTGATGGAGCCATCAGAATCCAAGTATTTTTTATTAGGCAAGAAACAAAATTGTTCTCATTGCTCAAAAAGGAGAGTAATGATTTCTTGCTCAATTTGATAGCAGCCCCAAGGACTCTTTCTGTTGAATWGAAATCATCAGAAAAAGAGCATCTGTAGGCAGGAATATAGTGACTAGAGAGAATGGACAAGTTGTGGGTGGGAAAAGAGAAGGAGTAACTCGTGGGTAGGAGACTCCGGTTGGATTTCAGAGTTGAAAGTTGTTAAGGGCCTCCAGCTTAGCAGGAGAAAGAAGCTTCCAAGGTRCCTGAAAATGCTACTTCAAGCAACCTTAGGCTGGCTTCTTCCCTTTCTTCTCAGGCCTTCATTTACTATTCACTGCGGGATTATTTCTCACTCCAAAWGCAATCTAACATGAAAGCTGCTGATCGATATTGTAAACAGATGATTAGTGTCTTGTGACTGCCAAAGAACTGCTAATGAATCTCAACTTGTGAGGCTGAAGCAAGGACACGAGATAAAATAATTGAATTCCATGAAATAATGCAAACAGGTAATTCCCTCCGTCCAAGAGGCAAACGTTGCCRCAATTCATTAAACAAAGAAATGATTCACACTCATCTCCGAAAGGGTAGGAGAGAAATTTCTTCGGACTGCTCAAACCCAAACTGCCACCAAACGAGGTGGTGCCCACGGGCATGAAGCAAAAAGCAGCCAGCCTGGATGGTGCTTGGTGAACGGCTGCTGCAAGTGCAGAAAGGCACCTCCTGGCTCTGCCACCGCCTCCCGGAAAGGTGCTCAGAGGAGCCGGAATGCTGAGCGGARGCAGCTCAAACGGTGGGAACTGAAGCTAGGAACAGAGCTGCTAGTGGTGACTTTTCAGTAAAAACAAAGCAAAACAGAAMCGATCTTCTCTTTCTACCTTCTCTGTGTTTCATATATATATTTTTTTCAGTTTCCAAGCTGAAATGTATTCCAGTAGAGAGGAAAAGATCCTTCTATGCTATTCCCCTCATCTTTTCTTTTGAAGTTAAACTAGAAAAAGTATGTAAATACTAGAAGTGAAATCAGACACAGCTAATCCCCAAAGTTACCCTATGAAATAGCTGAATGCATCAAACAATATTTGGGGAATATCTGCATTCGGTGCAAATAGTAATATTTGAAGCAAGAAAAGCAAGAGCAGTTATGTTTCTAGCAAAAAGAAAACCATTGGCTTGGAGAAATGGAGCTTCCAGCCAGACCTTAGTGTTTCCCAAGGATCAACCACGCTGTGTGCATGTTACAATTCCACTAAATGTGGATGCTTCCCTCATATATAGTGGTTTCTACTTTCAAAATRTTTTTAAATGGCTTCCGTGTACACCTTTTATGGATTGAATTTTATTTTTAAATATTCCACATGTCKTTTGAGATACCTGTACAGAGCATCTCCTAAAAGCTCCATTCCCAAGATGAAGAAATTTAATTAAAAACTTGGTTTTCAAGATCTGCTTTCTATACTCTATACATTGAAGCTATATTCATGCTGCACTTAAAGCAAGAGCTAACTAAACCTCCTGCCCATCCTCGCTAGTATGCTAATTTTAAACACAAGATTGTTTACAAGAAGTTATGATAAAATTTGTAAAAAGAACAGAGTGCTCTTAACATCAGAATAATGATCCATTTGCAGAAAACTTGRCTTTTCTAAATTGACATCCCTAGCCCCTAAAATACTTATAAACACAGTAGTCAATTCTATATGACCTACATTCACTTTTCAGAAACTGTMTTAAAATCTGATAGAGAATAGGCAAGTATTTTAATAAATTAGCTCTCCAAGGTGGAGYATTTGCAAGATTTCTGGTTTCTTAATGTTTACCTACATGGTTTAATATTTAATTCTGTCTTTCAGTGATGCATGGCTTCCCATTCAGCACATGTAGGCCTTAGTCCTGCAGCAAATCTGTAACCTCTGCAAGGYTGAAAGACATTTCACTGTTGCATAGCCAAGCACATGTTGCAATGGGACCCTGCCATTAATTTGAGCCTACTGATATTTTCATTATTCTAGTACATAAACTATAACTGTTACGCCAGGCTTCACTAACCATCAGCAATTTCAGTCATTAAGGGCTAGGCAAGGGTTTTGAACCTCGGAGGTAGCTTTGGGATAGGCTGTAGCCTAAACCCGACCACTGTGTCGGGGCTAATCTGCCATGATAAAGAAGCCAGGGGAAGCAACCAAACTTCTCCCCAGTTTCTTCTGAAGGAGGAACAGTCAGGGTAATTTTTTTCCCTCTCCTCATGAAGAGGTTTTGCACCTTTTAACCAAGCAGACCAGCATTTTGGAAAGAGTCACAGGCTGAGCTYCATCATTTGCTCTTGCTGAGCTGCTTGACAGAACTTTCCCCTCAGCAAAGCTGAAGCAGGCTGCTTGTATCCCCTGTACAATTGTGTAAAAGTTAGTGAATATGTTCAGTTTTTAAAAGACCATTTAACACAACAGTATTGCTAAACTACTGTGGACATCTATCCATACCTGATTCCCACGTTTCTAGCAGAAATAAGACAGTGCCCAATCGGTACAAGCAGATCAGCAATAAAGACAGAATCCAGCACACAGAAGGATTAAACATACGCGCATAATGTACACGATATTCACAGCAAACTTTAACATAGTGTRAGTAAACACAGTTGTCTATTGTCAATAATTGATCTACGATGGTATCTGTTTATTATCTACTTGTAAATTATAGTCAATGTTGATAGTCCCTTAACACACAATTACTGTCTGCTTCATTACCAGACACACTCCTAATGGCACAGCCAGCAACTAAAGCATTATCAGGAGAATACTCAAAGACAGTTCTCCCTTTAGAAGCAAGGAAAGAGATGATAAACAAAAAAGCATTGCTGCTTTTCCACCAAAGTAAACTGGTTAGCAGCAGCCAAGAAGCACTTCAGGATTTGGTAAAGCTACTTGGCAGCCCTCTCTGCACTTGGCTTCAGCTCCATACTGAATTACGATGCAGCTCTTTTCAAATAGACACCAACGTTAGATACCTAAGTGAACTCACTCAATAGCATTTATCAGAAGTGCTAACTGGCTCATGTCGGCTGCCCTCACAGAAGTTGAACTCATTAAACATTTTTGAGAGGCAAATTGAATTAAGTTCCTAAAAGCAGACTGCAGATAACAGAGATTCAATGGGAAAACACCATCCGTTTTAGGGAGAAAAAGGACAATAAAAATACTGCGGAAAATCATAAAATAAATGTAATGCTTAAAATTAAATTTACATCTTTATTATGTAACTCATTCAACTCTTTGCTGGCCTAATGGCAAAAAGAATATAGCTTTTATGTATTTAAAGAAAACCTGCCTGCTGTAAAATATAATCTGCTGTAACATTGCTACAGCAGATTGGTAAAACTTCTGGGTTTATTGTTTTTTTCTTGKTTTTTTTTTGCTTGCAGTCATCAGCAATCATCTGCCTCACTAGGATAATCACATCTGGATGCTGTGTGAGAAATCCCTATCTGCTGGAGAAGGGCAGCGTGTGAGCAAAAACCTGGGGTGAGCACAAGCCTTTGTCAGACAGAGCTGCCGACACGTGAAGCACATCGTTCGAGCAGAAAACATGATCCTGATGGTGGAAAACCTCCTTCGGTCACAACACCCGCCTCCGCCACACGGAGCCCCCGACACAGACACTCTGGCATGTATACATGACCTTAGCATAAGGTGCAGGCAAGCCCCGAAGACATTTGATTGATACCACATTCCCACTTACTACGATTGCTTTGACTATAACAAAAGTCAGCTAAAACTTCCAGTGAAATGTCAACATGTAACCAACTCCTTCATCAGTCTTGYAGCTCGCACACACAACATACAAAAAACGAAATGGTCCTTCTTAAATTTTAGTCCTCAAAATTTATGGCTTTGTGAACATCCAGCACTTCTAAATCTCTTAAACTTTATGTAAATGACCATTTCCTTAAATCAAGAAATTCCAACGGCAACTTTAAGGCAAATAAAATTGCTTTCAAAATATACAGAAATACTCTTCTTAGGGCAGTATCAAACCAGTACATTCTACAATGCAGAGTCAAACGTTTGGCATAAAAATATTCTGTTTACAGATTTGTAGACACATTAGCAACTCCCTAATGTAATTTATGGCTGTATCACACTGTATTCCCATGTAGCAACTGTAAAGATATCTGCCTCATAATGTTCTGAGCAGAACGAAAGATAAAATTTCTGGAACCAAGTTAAAAACCTACAGCCTATCTAACATACCTCACACAGAACAGCTGCTACATGATCATATCATTAGATCACAAGCCATAAAAAATACAGGTATTGACATCCACCTTCCAAGCCCCCTTGTTAAAATGCTAAGCATACCAATAAAACRAAGTGTCCAAATCTGACAGTTTTTTTCTCACATCTTTCTGCCTTCTTTTGCTACTCATCAAACCTGAACAATAATCTAACCAAAATAAAACATGACATTTTTAAAATTAGTGCATATGCAACTGACACACTTGTTTGCAAATAGACATCCAAGCCATTCTTCCCAAGGCAGGCCTTTTGGGTTGGCGCGAACACCTTCCAGGTCCTAGGAGGACCCTGTGGCAATGCCAGCGTCACCAAGGTGTGTTGTAATTACTGTTTCCTACTTAAAGGGTATTTTTAATGTGATTATAAGGTTTGGTTCAGATATTTCCAAAGGTTTCTTTTTCCTAATGTTCTGGGCTGTCCTTGCTCTCCAGTTTGCTGCATCTTCTATTCCCAGCAAGATGCTTTCTGTATTAAGTTGATGCCAAAAGCACCACAGTGATCTTCAGAACACAGGGCTGAACATAGGCAAGCAAACAGGAATACACAAAGTTTTCTCTGCTTTAGAARAACTTTTGCTTCTAAGTCATCTTTAAAAACAAGCAGTCTTAGAGTTATCTAAACTCTGATTTGTAGCAGAAATTATAAAAAAGAGGGAAAACGAGCGTATTCGCATCCTTTTTATTAACTAGCCTGTCTATTTCATAGCACGATGAGTTTCAGCCTTCCATGGTATTTTTTCAGTTTCTCATGAATTTGGACCAGGCACTCTCTGAACCCRTCACATTCTGAGGACTGAGTTTTTAAATGTGTTTTGCAATTCTACATCTCTTTCATTATCAAAAAGATCGTAATAAAGTACACTGCAAAAGGTACAGTATCCTACTGGAAATACTTGTTTTCTGCAGACAAATTGCACSCTGTGACTCTCTGGTAGAAATTAAAGACCTCTAAGGAAGCATATTCAACATGGATAGGCTAGGAATACTGCAGCATTTTATGCTATTTTTTGTAGCTCAAGAGGRGTACAAATACAAACTAAGAATATTTTGCCAGGTTCGTTGTCACTGAAAAGCTGGTCCTTGAACACTGTGTGCAAAATGCTCACAGTGCTAGAAACCCCTCGTCCAATGAAGCAACAGCAACCAACGACCCCGAAAAGTCAGGCTGCCAGCAAGCAAGCAACCCCAGCAACCCCAAAATGCTTTGGTTTTTCAACACGGAGGCCTTTTTATGCTGACATGGAGCCCATCGCAGCCCAGGAGACTCCAGATGAGGATCCTTGAGCAGACCCGATGGTATTTGGAAGATAGATGCATATCAAAGGATTAGAACGAGCAGCAACATACTTGGGAGGCCAAAATAAATAACAAGATTAACTCTAAATCTAAAGTAGAAACACTCTCTTAGAATATCGCCAAACCACAGTTATTTCATTAAACTGAATTACTGGGACTAAACACCCGAATTTATTTCCAGGTGACTGACATGCAAACTATTTAACTGTTTCTTTTTTATTTTGCATGCCAGTGATCTTGAAGTAAATTAATACATGCTGAATATGTGTACACCTGTAAATTTTCATGCAGTAACTCCAAAACATTATATAAAACAACTTCAAATGGACAATAATGGATTTTGGAGAAGWCAGTCTGTAAGTTCGGTTTATGAAATGTTTTTGGTATGAAACTCTCTATGTGTTTGAGTCAGGTTCTGCACACCACTGAAATATGGTAACAGGCTAATGAAAGCAAATATCCTAACAGGTTGATTGCAGAGTACTGCCAAGGACAAACCAGTTTTTCTGACTGAGACATCTTAGGGAGTGCAAGAGTGGCCTTCACCTGGCTAAGGGAGCAGGAGAAGCAGGGCCTCTGTAAGCTCGGGGGCTTGAACTCAGCACRTCCTCCAGAACGGTGGAGAACCTGAGGCAGGGAAGCGCTTGCTGCGGTCCCTGATCCTCCCCAGGGCTGCAGCTCATGGAAGCAAACGCTCCCCCTCTGCATGGAAGGCTGCAGGGCACGGTGGCAGACAAGCGGTTCGGGCTTTAATCTGGGGGTATTCCCCAGCAAAAGAACCTGGTACTTCAGACGGGCTGCACGAGAGCACCAAAGGCCCCTCCCAGTCGGGCAGCTTCCCCATTTTAACATACTAGCTGGCAGGCAAGGCATAGTTTTCAATATACTTTTATTCGATTTACTATCAAAATGCAGCTTTTTTTTTTTTTTTATAATTTCACTCTACAGCTGGCAGGAGATAGGGAAGGGACAAAGAGTTTGCAGAGAATCTAGGGGCATTGCAAAAAATCTGCAAAAAATAAATGTTCCTAACAGGAAATTAAGCATTCTTAAGAGGCACTTCTGAAACTTGAAGGATAAAAGGTCGGCCTTAAAAACTAATTTATTCACTTAATAAGAATTTACAGCTCCCAGAACTGACCCTCTGGCAACTGTAAGAATGCCTGGACTGATGCTATCTTGTGACTTAAATGCACTTCTGCAGTATTTTTCAACAAAGTATTGCATAGAAGAGTGATTTTTAATTATTCTTCCTGGTATTCAAAATTCTTTCTTCATTCATTTTTCTGAAACCAGAGAAACTTGTCAACAGACAAGTGACTTGAATGTGGCATGTATGTCACTAACAAGACACGTTCGTGTGTACAGCTATATTTCACATTTGATCGGCATTTGCTTTCCCTTTGTGTCTCTAAGGGGACTGAAGACAGAAGTAGCTAAGGTGTTCCTCAGAAAAACAAATTTTTAATTGCAAGCATTTTAAAAAATTTTGCTACATCTTTTTAAATTTGAGGCTTAATACTTAGYAAGATCACTCTAAAGTTGTTGAAATAGTGTATTCTCATAACAGAAGAGAAATCCTACACTACACGYAGCAAAATAAACCTTAGAATAAAAAAATTAATCTATTAAGGTTCATAACTGCAGAGTTTGACCAACTTTTACAGGCACTTCTAAYCTTAGCACATCATGAATGCATACTATGCTTATACATTGTATAACAAAATGCCAATGCTAAAAGTACACTAATGCACCCTCTTGTARCAATTCACCTTTCCTTAGGCCAAAGTAAGATCTCTCCACATGGCAAAATAAAAATTTCCCAATATATTTAAACTTATGAGGTGATATTTTTGTTAAAGTATTTTTCTAAATGCTTTGCTGGACGAGAGTCCAATGGATTTCAACTTACTTACACTCGACAGAATGGCAGCCAATAAATATCTTAAAGAACATATTCTGATTAAGTTTATAAATAAGAAAAAGAAACCCAAACAACTGTGCAAATTTGCACGCTGGATTACTTTCAAAGTTTAGCAGTGCAAAGCCAAGGAAAAAGAAAAAGAACGAGAGAGACAAATGGCAACTTCTCAGAATATATTATATGCCAGACTGACTACAGTGACTCCGAGCTTGTTTTCCTCTTCCTTTTTAATTTTATGAACACCTGATTAACCTGAGGATTATGTTGCAACTCTGTATTCCTGCTGATAAGGGAAGGAGTAAATTTGTAAAAGCCAAAGCAGGTAGTATAATGAGTGGTGGGGGAGGCGGCGAGGGGAAGTATTCCATTAGCTTCAATAATTTTCATGAAACTGAATCTTGCCTCCGTAAATCTTCCTAAATAGCCACGCTAAGCAACACCTTTTGAGGGACTAGGGAAAACAGCCCACAGGAGCCAAGCAGTTGGTTTCATGGAAATAGCACGGCTAGCTAGCATGAGAGTTACATGTCCTGGAGGTTCTTCTAAGGAAAAAAAGCACGAGGGGAAAAGTGTTATTAATCAGAACACTTCTATCTATGACCAATGAGTTCTCTGAAAGAACCTTCCGATTCCCAAGCAAGTGCAATTGAAATTTGGCACCCCACAGTGTCCTGCTGTCTCTACCCTGTGGGCTTCTAGGCTGAGTTTTACCTCACCTCGGCTCCCATATGATAATGGATCCTCATTTGGGCTCAATTAGATTTTAAAATACRTTTAGACTTCCACTTGGCGGATGCTCACTACCATAACTCCCAATTGCATTGAAATAAGTGAGGTTTATCCTTCTTTCCTGATCTCCAATTAACCGATAAAGCAAGCAAACAAATAGAAATCTATTGCAGAGATTTCTTATTAAAGTTCAACAATACACCCGAATGGCTGTTACYAGCATTTTGCTCTTCTGTTTTCACTCAGAGGTTATGTTTTCTGTTCTTAATCAACATATACAGTATGTCTTTAAAAAAGGGGGAAGATCGGCAAAATAAGAAAGCGCTTGAAAAAAACAAAAGTAATTGGCAAGCAACACATAACTTTAAAGCTGGAGTCATGTGAAGATTTTCTCTGCTGGTTTTGGAGTAGCCCTGTATTCCCTTTCTGACYTGTGTATCACCATTAAATTAAAAAATGATGCTTAATTTTGTAACACTTGAAATAACAGTGATTTCACACAATATTCTGTGTTACACACCTTAAAAGCCAAAACACTTCTATTATGCTATCTTCCTACTGCCAACATTTCCTTTCACATTTAAAATGCTAATTAAACTATTCCATAATCATTCATAATCAAATTCTTTTCCCCTTTTGTGCTGTCACTGTCAAAAGTTACCGCTATAAAATACAAAATAAATCACGTTGCAGCTACAAAGCCCATTTCCCCCGATTCAGCACCACCGGCGCAGGCGAGGAAGGTGAACAGCCTCCTGGTTTCCATACAGCTGTTTGCACCCAGGCAAGGAGGACGCTGGGCAAGCCCCTCGCGGGACGCTCAGCCCAGCGCCTCGCTGTGCAGCCCGCCCAAGGCGCGCGCCCCGTGGGCGCCGTGCGGAGGGCGCCCCGGCTCCCGCGGGCGCAGCGCTCCCAGCCCCTCAGCGGGACGTGCAGCGCACAGGCCATCAACCTCCAGAGAGCCAGAGCGGGGCGCTTATAACCGCGTCCTGGCTTTGCCCAAAACACTGATGTGAAGCTGGGACAAAAGTCAAACGGAGAYGTGAATCCCCATTTTAGGAATCTATTTATTTCGACAAAATTCCTAAGAGATTTTCCGTTTATAAGAATTAATATTTTCTATGGTCAAATGACTTTGARGGGATTCTTTATATAGAATACAGCTTCTTCATTTTTACCAAGTTTCTCATGCAAGGCTCAAACAAGACTTTATTTACACAGCCGTGATAGTTGGGGCAGTGGGACTCCTTGTTTTTCCCAAGATTCAGAAATAGGATTTTGTCTCCCCACTACATTATGCTACCCTAGCGCACCCTATGTCCGACATTCACATCTTCAAATCTGCAACTTCATATTTTACAGCAGCACACAGCTATTCCTTTCCTATATTAATCCTTCCATTTTTATGCAAGAACCATGTCCACAACAGTTGTTTTGGTGTCTGACCCAGTGCCCGAGTCGTTGTAATACCTCAGTCATACTTACACATACGGGATCATACATGGACCTCGACACTGTACAAAGCAGGACAGCCCGGGGCATGCAGGCAGGCAGCGCGGGGACCAGGAGCGCAGCCTGCTCAGGCTGGAGGCCCCGACGTGCAGGCAGTGGCTGCCGGGACGGAGCCCGCTGGGCGGTGGGACGCAAAGGGCATCACGGCCTGGTGACTTCCCTGCTAGTGCTCAGGTGCGGAGGGGACAGGACGCRTATCAGCAACACTGGCTCGCGCTGTGGGCAGAAGCACCGGCACGTACATGTACGCTGACTGGCATGGGCTGCTTTGCAAGGATTTGGGTGCTCTTCTGTGCCCTTACAGAGCGACCTTCACTTGCTGAGGGGCCAGTAAAATGACCCAATGCTAGACAAAGTGAACAARCCTGCCGACACCGCCAGCGGGACACCCCTCCTGGGCTACCTGGAAAAGAGCCCGGGAGCCTGTGTGGTTGTCCCAGCAGCCCTGGAGCTCAGCCTGCGCTTACTGCCCAGCACGGGGAACCTCTGCCTCATCTGGCAAGCTGCTCCTGCGGGAAGCAGGGATCCTCCTTCATCCTCCGAGCGAGCGCAGAAAGCGGAAAGCCCAAGGTCCCAGCTGAGTGCCCTGGCGTCCGGGGAGGCCCGTTGAGCTGCGCACAAGGCCAGTTTTATCAGGAAATGCTCTGCAGAGTTTTGCTGGATTCTTGAGATCTCTGGGTTTCGATGAGTCAGCATTTCCAGCCTAGCGGCGGCTGCATTGACTATATTTACAGCTGCTGACCTTATATCCGCTATATCCATCGCACCCATTGCACCCACCCACTCGGCAGTCCCACCGAACGGCCGCCAGCCGCACSGCTGCTGCGTGTCAGAACGTGCCCTCCTCCCTCCAAACGCGTTTGGGCTTAAAATAACTAACTTGCCAAGAACATGGATTTGGTTTTGGTTTCCAACAAGCTGCAGTTTCAAACTCTGTAATAGGAAGGCCGTGTACTTGTGCTGCAACAAACACGAGGAGCGTGACAACTTCCCATGAAGTGCGTTACTGACTGACCCTYCCTGCGGGCGCTGCAAAATGTAAGCGCACAGAAACGGACACCCCTCTCCGGGAAGCAAGGAGGGAACACTCAGAGCGACCAGTCTCTTGCCTTTCATGTGGTAACATTTACACAGGGATAAACTCCAAGGGATTCGAATACTTAGAAGGCTTCATTAAAATATGCATTTTTTCCCTGTCATATTCCAATGCTTTCTCATAGTTTTTTTAATTACAGCAATCAAATGTGTATTTTGGAAACGTGTAGCTGTCCTTTCAGATCATTCTCAACAACATGTGTAAGCATTTGAGATGAAGGACCGAAACTATATTTTTTTGGTGGACTTTGGGAAACAATTTCTAGCCTGGCAGAAGACCCCTAAGGACCAGATTAAGGTGCTTGTCCTTCGGATGCCTTGACGAAGGGGAAAACCAAGCTCCCCTTCCCCAGGTAAGGGGAGCAACATACTTATYCCATAGAGCAGGCAAGAGGGGAAGCCATTAAACATAAAAACGAAGCCTGCTATACTCCCAGCTCATGAAATCTTCCTGGACCTGGATAGACTGGACAACTGGGCGGCGAGTAACCTCATGAAGTTCAACAAGGGCAAGTGTAGGGTCCTGCACCTGGGGAGGAATAACCCCAGACATGCCTACAGGCTGGGGACCGACCTCCTGGAGAGCAGCCCCGCAGAGAGGGACCTGGGCGTCATGGTGGACRACAAGTTGACCATGAGGCAGCAGTGTGCCCTCGTGGCCAAGAAGGCCAATGGGATCTTGGGGTGCATTAAGCAGAGCRTSTCCAGCAGGTCGAGGGAGGTGATYCTGCCCCTCTACTCAGCCCTGGTGAGGCCGCACCTCGAGTACTGTGTGCAGTTCTGGGCTCCSCAGTGCAGGAGGGAYGTGGAGCTGCTAGAGAGAGTCCAGCRCAGGGCYACAAAGATGATTAGGGGCCYGRAACATCTGCCCTATGAGGAAAGGCTGAGAGAGYTGGGCCTGTTCAGCCTGSAGAAGAGAAGACTGAGAGGRGACCTGATYAATGTATATAARTATCTCAAGAMAGGGAGTGAGGAGGAGGGGGCTGGCCTCTTCTCAGTGGTGGCCAGTGATAGAACTAGRGRAAACRGCCACAAATTGAGGCACCAAAAGTTCCACAGRAACTTRAGRAAGAWTTTCTTARCRGTGAGGGTGACAGAGCMCTGGAACAGGCTGCCCAGAGAGGTGGTGGAGTCTCCTTCTCTGGAGATCTTCAAAACCCRCCTGGACATCACCCTGTGCCACATGCTCTAGGGGACCCTGCGTGTGCAGGGGGTTGGACTAGATGACCTCTAGAGGTCCCTTCCAACCTTAAGCATTCTGTGATTCTATGATTCTATGATTTGAGGGAAGGAGGGAGGTAAAGTCATCTTAAAATATTATTTCACATTCCTGATGACTGGTTCCCAAACACAACATATCAGCCCGGTCCCATCTGCTCTGTACACACAGAAATAAAGCCCCTTCCTGAAAACTGTCCCTTTGAGTTAACARCACAGCAAGTCACAACTTCTTCACTTCTGTACTACTGCTAGCAGAGGGATAAGCCTGATCCCCTTAATCGTGCTAATGCATAACTGAATATTACATATGCAGCCTGATGCTGCTACAGCAAACTTGCTTCCACAGCAGCAACAACCTTCTCTAACTAGGGTAAATCAGAAATTCTGGCAGCTTGCAAAATCTTTATCATTACATCAGTATTTTAAAATTCTTAAAGTATATTTTAAAGTACACATTCTTTTAAATAAGAATATTCAGAAATGTCAAATAAACTATTATAAAAATAAAATATATCCACATTACGTCTCCCTGAAATACCTTAACGAACAAACATTTCTTGCAGCTCAGCTAATAGAGAACCAAATGAAATAATGTACTGCRCCCTATAGCAAACACTATTTTGTACTATCCTGTGTGATAGTTCTCTAACAGCCAAATTTTTGAAAGCTAGTGGATACAGCCACATTTTCTCACGAAGCTTTCCTTGTGCTCAAATAACCYACTGCAGGAAAACCAATGTTCAGATCTCAAGTGCCTTCCCTTTACCTGTAAGATTACATGTTACCTTTGATGAAATATTCCAGCGGTACGCATTGCCTACGAGGTACAAGTGGGACATCTAAACACACCTAAGCTCAGATACCTCAGTGCACCTGAGGTATCAGCCTGTACATTGYATTAGAGAGCAATGAAAAGTTATTTAGACAAGTAGGCTGAAAAGATCCATTTGTGTTTACTGACCTTGCCATCACGTATTCAAAGATTTTATGTAAGGAAAGAGTTTTAAACACATGCACAGTGAATTTTGAAAATAAATATCTATATAAATRAATGCCTACATTTATTCCAGAAAGACTCATAGTACTTGCCAAAAAAAAAAAAGTTTCCTGTCCAATTCCTCACCTGTTAGGATAGATACAGTTTGCTTTTTTTTTTTTAAGAAAAGAAGCTGCATGGTATTGCTCCCACTGATCTAACTGTGGTCAACAGCCTGAAGGTAATAATTACTATAGCTGCTAATCCTACACTGTTTTATTTACACCCCTCTTACAAATTGCCTTAATCTATACCAATATGTGATCTAAATTTCAAACAGAGCCCCTCAGCCGCAGGACACAACGCATGTGGGGGAAGGACAGAGTCTCTGAATAGGCAACAGACACTTCTTCTGTTTTCTGCCTCCCAGGGGATTGATGTTGGGAAATTCTATGCTCAACTCCTAATCTTTTCTTCTGTAAAGTGTCAGAGCACAATCCTCCTAGGTCTCAGCTGCTAAAATAGTTCCACAGTTGACTATATTATACCTGGTTTTAGCATCTGCCACAAATGTTGCCACAAACAGAGTAAGAGAATGAAAATAGTCCTTGTTTTAATTAAAAACAATATATTTTTCCTTCCATTTCAATTAAATTTAAACAGTGCTTCTTTATATAATTGGGAAAATGCAAGATTTAAATTGCTGGAATGCTAAATAATCAAAATTAATGAGCACGTGCAAACTCCTGCAAACACAAAAACTGAAACAAGCTTTTCCAGCATCAACATGAACGGCGGAGATTTAATCTTCTTTGACACTATAAAACAACTAAAATAATCTATTCCAGGTGTGCCCAAACAATTGAAATGCTCAGCAGCTCTATTTGCAAACTGATGAGACAGGGTTCTGCTTAGGATAACAAAATCAAAATGAAAAGCAGCACAGTACTCTAGAAACTCCATTTAATTTGTGCAGAACTTCTAAAAAACCCTACTTTTATGTGAAGCAAACAATCGCCAGGCAAACCCCAAACCAAGCRAAACATCGTGTTTTTGCAGTTTCCAAAGAGGCTGAACATCTACTAGACAAACTCTATTGGGAGGATCAGCTACTAGACAAACCCTGTCGGGAGCAGAGACGCCATTTACCCAAGGCTACGAACTGCAGTGGTGAATCCTCGAGTATTTAGCACTTAGAAGATACAGAATCAGATCCACGTCTGAGCTGGAAACCAGTATTTTCAATGTAGTTTCACATATAAGAAATTCTCGGAATTCCTAAAAAGAAATGTTACTAAAATGCCATCTCGACACAGTGAGGGGATTGTGGTCTTTTCCTACCGCTCATGACCATAACTCAGTTTTGTCCAATTCTTATGGAAAGAGTTGAAAGAATATTTTTTGCCACAGCTGGTCCCCCTTTATAATGCACTCATCAAAAATACACATGCCCAAAGGCAGAGAGTTTTACATGAAAAGGATCTATAAAAAATCGGGTTGGGGGAAGAAGCTCGATTTCCCCARAACGAGGCAATGCTGCGCTTGCTGACCTCTTCCTCATAGCCTTAGCTTTTACAATAAACCTGCAATGTCTAATGTTATAACATAACAGCTCCTGCTGTAATTACTTTGATACTATTGGCCCACCGCACAGGTAATCTTAGCTTTAAAAAAGAGCATATATCAATGGAAATAGTAATAAAAAATAATCGTAATAAATGTTAATGGCAACACAGTAACAAAYAGAAACACGTTAAGTCTTGCTTTCCAAATTGCTATAAATTTGCTTTTAGAGTTTTTCCGTATTCATAACTAAAATACAGTAATTCAAGAATACCAACAAACCCAGCTTCTCTTTCTTGCACTGTTGCCATAAGAACAGATGATTAGGATATAAAATATCACTTGAAAGAAGGAAGTAAATAGTTCCTTTTTCTATATAGGGAGCAGCTACAAACTTGCTTTTAAGAAATGGTATGCAATGTTAAATTTCGGGTCTTCAAAAGGACTTTGCATGCCATTTTAGGGATCAAAAACTAGACAAACAAATTGCAAAGAAACCCAAAACAGTGCCCCACAGGTAGTCCTGAAGTTTCGAGAAGCACGTGAAACTTCATCTTCCAATACTCAGCAAATAACCTGAGAGACCTGCAGAAGTYATTTTGCTCTGAAGCAAGTTTATGCAAAGAGAAAACAAGTTTCTAAATGAATGCCAACAAGGACATGGAGTAGGCTCACAGTTTCAAACTCAACAATTCAAATTTTGGTCTAAAATACAAAGATATCTGCCATAAAAGTTAAGCAGCAAGCAAGAAAATGGGACTGTGGCAAAACATTTTTCAAAAAATAAACTGGATTGTGGCAGCAATTAAGCTGGTTGATAAAACTTGGTTACTTTCCTAAAGTAACTGATGTTTGCCAGGATTTTGCTTTGTTTYGGTTATGTTTAAGTAACTGGTATTTTTGGAGCTAGTTTATCTTCCTTGCTCTCTGATGTATAAAAGGAAAGRCAACAAAAGGCATATAAAAGCCTTTGCCCCCATTCTGTCAGGAATTCACACGAACTGGATCGCCCTTCTCCGCGGCCGGAACGGAGTCGTCCCGGCCCGTTTGCAGCGAGGTCCGGAGCAGACAACACGGAGACACGGCTCTCTTGCCCCTTATCGATCTGTGTATCTCACGCTGCTTGCAAGGACACCGTTGCCCCCCGGCAAGGCAGGTTCCCAAGATGCAGATTATCGACTAAATCTCTTGCTGAATGCCCCATTTCTAGCGCAGCACCATCTGCTCGCACAGCTGAACGAGACCCGCTCCTCCCTGGCCATTTCCGTCGTGTTTTCACTCTGGGGCTCTCTGTGACCATGTGGGTTACGCAGCGAGTGAGACGAGGTAAAAAGGTTTGATTTGGCAGCASGGTGCTCTCAGGTCCAGGGGCCTAGAGAGCACCTGAGACAGGCAGTCAGTGAGTGACTCGTGCAGTGCAACGGGGACCAGCAGCACCTCTCTGCACTGCAGGAAGGGACCACTGCCCCCAGAGCCTGCGAGACGCGAATGCCACCGTCGCCTGAAAGATGATGCGTTTTTATTATTAATGGAGACTTTAGCACAAGAAATTTTGGGAAAACTTCCTTCTTGCGAATCTCAGCCTCCTTGGGAGCACAGGCAGCAGACCCACAGGAAAAAAGAGTTATCAGAGTGGAGCAACTGTGATTTCTGCCTCTCTGTCCTAGCCCCCCGTTTCTGAGAGGGGACTACGCAGTTGTCTGGCATGGTATTTAAGAAATCTGAGTCGGGAGCTTAAAACTATGACAACATGTAAAGGCATAATTATATATCTAGTAAGAAAGGAATGTCCGAGGGAGGGAGCCGCTGTCCGGACGCCAGCACCAGGGAACAACGGCAAATGCTCCAAACTGGAAGCTCCACTCTTTTAAAGGACCAGTTGGTCTCCTCTGTTTGGAAGATTCCTGAGTGTTTTGTGTTTTTCATCTCTGCAACAATCTACACGATACTCCCCATGCATGTTGTCTGGTCCAATCTGCTGTTCCACTGGCTCCTTTCTACCTTTACTGATTGTCTCACAGAAAAAAGGGGAAACATCCCAGRAGAAACCGGTCATGACTGTGCTCTTATATCCAAACTGCTGCCACGCAGCTGCAAAAATCTCTAGCTCGTGCATTTCTACATCATATACTTTTACATCATCTTTTTTCATAGCATAAAGAAGAGTTCAAAAATAACTTTAAAATTACCCATCAGGATAAACACACGCATGTCTTATATTTTTATAATATATATAGGCAATATTTTTATTTTCAAACAATCAGCAATATATTTGAATTAGTACTGATTTCCTATATAAAAGGATGCTATTTTTAATGCACACTCTAGAAGTGGATTTTCGTCTCCCATCCTGATAGTCTGATTAATGTTTCTTCAGTTTAAACATTAAGGTCCGGTTAATCTGTAAAATGAAATATAACCACACACAAATAAACACGCAGAAATATGAGTTTTCTAAAAGTACCTATCTTGTGTCCTTATTTACTTCCTTATGATGTGGGTGCTAGCAAAGAAATCCCTCTTTTTCACAATCACTAAAATATTAGCTCCTCCTCCTTCTATTTTAAAATCTTATCTTTCCTCATTATGTTCAGTTTTAAATAAGTATCAGTGCTTTCAAGTTCTCTCTAAGCAATGGAACTCGAGGTACATACACAACCTGGCAGYAATGGGAAAAGTTTTTGGAAACTTTATTTTAGATTCTGCTGACAGGTTTCCTTTGCCATTAAAACCATCTGGAAAGGGATTTTCCACCTTCATGGACACCTCTCCTTTCACTGGACACAGTCTTTAATTAGTCCCATTGTCCAACGTTTTTGATTTTAGAATAGCAATTTCCTCTCCTGGAACAATAAAATAAAAAAAAAGTAGCCTCTCTTCGTCCAGCTCGAGTTACTGCGGCCGTAACTCGAAGTGTCTGACACAAAGATCCCACTGACTGTTCTTGTGGCCCTCTCCGTAAAGCACTGCTGAAGTACTCTTTGTGTGAGGTTTGTTTCTCTTTAAATATTTTTGATATTTTGTGCATTGGATTTTGCAAACAGCTCAATTTCTTGTAAAAATAGTAACAGCTAGACTAAGTACTATTCAGCACTTGCTTCCTTCTAAATACTACAGCCTGCTTTGGTTCTGTTCAAGAACCTGATAATTTTTAAAATTAATTCTTTAAATTGAAATCCYGATCACCGTAATCATCATCTTTTTCTCAGTCTGGGGCTTTTGATTCCCTCTGTCATTTCTTTGAACAAATCATTGGAGAGATCTTGAATAAGAAATCTTCTCGCTCTGTAAATCACTTTTTGCATGTCRGCTCAGCGCAAGTGTGGGTCCTTCCAAGTTTGAACCAATCGAACTTGGGAAAGGGAAAAGATAAAGGGTAAGATAAAATCGATGTCTAATCCTTTATATCTCTTTCAGTTTTTGAAGAAAAAAAAAGTTTATATTATCTAAGAAACCATATTGGAGCTCCTGAAAGGACCGTTAGCTCTCAAGAAAGAGCTTGTAGCTACGTATTGAACTGAATATTGAAGGCTGTACTGAAGTGAGGCCTGCCCCGCTGAGTGACACTGAGGAGACTCTTTTTAGTACCGCTATTTTTTGTGTTGCYAACACCTTTGAGAAAAAGAATGCAAAGTAGAGACAGCTTCAGCATTCTTCTAGACTGCTAGTATACTCCTGAATGTTTATCAACAGTATGGACTTATTTTTTTCTAAACGTTCTTTGGCTCAACAATTCATCTCCTTTGGTTAGACCTTCTTCTACCAATTTAGCTTCCGGAAAGTAAAATACCTTGTGATTTTAGAAAAAGAAAATGTGATGCCCAACAGAAAAAGCAAAAGCAAAAAAAAGACCATTCAGAAACCCAACTCATACTTCAAGAATCTTGTTCATACAACAAAGACTTTACTCATACTACAAAACCTTAGAGCAATCAAAGCAAACAGGCAAACTTCAAGGACATCTTGTGCAACAAGCCTACTACATAAAAATGAGAAGCGCAGCTAAGATTCTTTTTCTCTGTTCTGCAGAGATTTTGCATATATCCACTAATTTTTCTTCTTAAAGAGAAGATATAACACACTGCATTGGCTTAGATTGATATACTCATGCCCAGTACTTGTAATAAAAATACCTTTCTCCCTATGTCCTGATCTTATGCCTCTTCATGTAATGAAGAAGTTACTTACAGTTAATCTGTATTTCTGAACAGTCACATGCACCAAAAAAGCTGCAGTTTGGAAGTACTGAAAATTAGGATGCTAGCATATTTGGTATGATTTATCTGTCTTGCTCATTACTTTTTCTACATCTGCAGGAGTAAATAAAACTTGGTTCCCTTGTTACAAAATTTTCTACACAATTCAAAATACAGCTTTGTTTTTAGACCAAAAACCCAGGATCCTCTTGGTTGTCAATCCTAGGAGTTCCACCATACCTCTGACTGCTATTCTTTCCAATAATTCATGAAGAATATTTCAAGGGAATGAAAATCCTACTTTTTAGGTTGTCAGGTTCTTTATTGTTGGATTACTTTGTTCATACTTCTGCTACCCTCCCAGAGAGAAAGGTAAGGGCTACCAAGAGTGTTTTTTCATATGAGAATGAAGGTTCATGGTCTCTTTAAGTTCGGTAGGCTTTTGCAGACTGCTAATAAAGAAGATATGTGTAGAGCTTCATGTTGCCTCTATTTCCTCCAGGGAAAAAAAAAAAAAAAAAAAAAAAAAAAGAAAGATTTCATTTCTGCAAGTGACAGATCTATGTGAAGATCAGGTTCAGGAGACCTGGCTGACAGAACCTCTTTCACAAGCAACACTCCGAGCTTTGTGCCCTCTGCTCAAACGTTGTGCAAACTCAGCATTTTCAAACAAGAGTTCCCCTCCAAGCCAGCCTGGGTGTTTTGCAGAGGCATCAGCTGCTAAAGAGAACAAGGCAYAAAAAGGGACATGGTTCTTGACCCCTTAAAATCAGGCATGAGATTTCAGTAACTGATACTTCAGTATCTGATGTTATGCTAATAACTTTTCTCTAGATACAAAGCTTCCCATTAGTATAAACTAGTGATTAATTATGAAACATAAGGCTGAAATCAAAAATATTTGAAGTGGAAGGGTGCAAATTAGAGACCTTGAAGGTTTTGATCCATTAAGAATCTGTAGAAAGAAACCAGTGAGATCATGGTCTCATGTCTTCTTCATAGCCTCGGGTTCAAACTGTTTGGAGAGAGTGAAAAGTAAGRCTAGCGGGGCATGGGCGTGCGTGCGTGTGGAAGCTTGAAAATGGGAACTGCGTTCACAAGGTCCCACAAGCGGGATTGTGCAGAGCCTCTGCAAAAAAAAAAAAAAAGAAAAAAAACCTAAAAAAAGAAAAACAACAAAACCCACCCAGYCTACATGCCAGAATTTGGTTATCTGCACTGCTCACACAATAGGTCTAGTGTTTTCAGTGGACACTCTCAATGTTCTTAGTCTTAAATTAGCGCAAGCAGCTGTTTTAGTGTACAGCTGAGCGTGACATAAGCCTGTGTAAACACTTTCCTCTGCCACATTCCTCTAAGTGGATGAGGGTTGTTTTTTTCCTCCCCTTATGCACAAGAATCCTCTTCTCCAAAAGCCTAGCACAACTTCTAAATCCCACTTCAGTTCTTCCACTAGGAAACAAAAAAAGAAGAAAAAAGAAGTGGAGGACAATACGACATGTGAGATGTGCATTTTCCACACATCACTACGCCTGTTTTGGCTGTCAAGTTTTGAGGTTAGCAACCTTGACAGCATTCCACAAACACATTATCCCTATTCCCTCGAGTCTATGTTTTCCAGTGTCAACATGTTTGGCAGATTCCAAAGTCAGTTTTGATAGCAGTGATAGGAAATCCCTACTTCTTGTTCCTAAGAGTGTAGTACATAAATAATCATAAAGCATACTGATGTGTGTATGGACCTATAAAGAAACATTTGTACTCTAAGATTCAATTTGTTTTCACAAAATACCTGCCCACATATTTTGAGTGGACTAAATTACTAAGGGTTTTTGAAAAGCGAAGCAGTAAAAATRCAAAACCAACTTCGGTAAAATCTGAAAATCCTAGGACATTTTATGGACAAACATCCCTCTCGCGTCTCCTCTGCTGCTCACTTTCCATATACTTTTTGGGGCATTTGGAGGTCAGAGAAACTTGAGAACACACTGCAACAAATGAGCCACAATTTCCACAGTACCAAAATTATTAAGTTGAAACCATGACATTGATTTGCAAGAAAAGGCAGCTGACCTCCATCTCATGACTTATTTTTAAACTGAATGAACTTTGAAGCTGACAGACAAAGACAGATAAATTGTCCTATCTTCCAATTCTCACTCAAAGCACATAAAGAGGGGAGAACTTGCAGCAAARTTGCCAGGCTCCTTATGTTTACTGTAGGAAGACAAAACCAGTAGTAGTACACAACACTGGCCAACAGAAAATACTAAGAATTCCTGGAAAAGCAGCACTGGGATTTACAGACCTCAGGAAAGATACAGATAATAAAAAAAAAAAAAAAAAATCCCACCAAAGCAGATGGTTTCGCATTGTAATGCCTGATTCTCGCTTTTCACATCCTCCAGGTGCCTCTTTGAACACACTGTCCCATAAAAACGAGTCCTCCAATGGTTCGTACAACCACCAATGTTGCCTTCCTGCGTTCTTTACTCAGCTCTTGGGCCGAATGGCATCCCCACAGCTGAGTAACACTAGTTCATCAGCTGCTGACCTAGATGCCTTGTGTTGAGGATCCAATCCATACAGCTTGAATGTTGTTTTACGAGAGCTCTTTCTCTCTAGCCAAGTTCAAAAGAACTAACAAGCCACAAGTACAAACTCCATCTAAGTGTTACTCAAACTGTGGAAAATCACGAGCTTAGGTGAGAAATACATGTGAGTTGTTTAGTGCTTTAAAATTCTTGGTTCTGCTATATACATTTAAATTATAGCTGTAGTTTGTTTCTGAGAAAGCTGCTGATCAGTCAAGGGTCACAGCTAACCTGGGCACAGGTGCACCAGTGCCTGCCATGCTCCAAGGAGGTCTGTTTCTGGCAYGCACAAAGTACAATCACAGCACCATGGAGAAATTTATGTTGGAAGGCATCTCTGGAAGTCACCCAAATCAAAGTCCTGCCCAAAGCCTGGCTCAYGTTGCAGCTAGAGCAGGTTGTTCAGGGCCTCGTCCAACTGAGTTGTGAAGGTTTCTGAGAATGGAGGAGCCTTTCCGGGCAACCCAGTCCAGTGCTTGGTCACTGAAAATTTCTTTTCYCTTTATATCTAATCAGATCTTCCCTTGTCACAGATTATGTCTGCTGTCTCTCATCTCATCTCTGTGTGCCTCTGAGAGGGGTCTGKTTCTGGTCCTGTAATTTCTTCCCCCTTTATGTGGGGCAAGGGAAGACTCCTACTAACCTTCCCTTAGCTGCCTCTTTTCCAGACTTAACAACATAGTTCCCTCTGCCTCTGCTCACTTGCCATGTACTCCATCTTTCCAGACACCTGATATGTAGTGGCCCTTCCACTGGGCTTGATGCAGTTTTCTTCTCTTTTCCCCCTGGTCGGGGGCCCCAGGACTCACAGAGGCTTCAGAAATGCTGTGGAGAGGGGCACAGTCACTTCCCTTGACTGCCTGGCACTCTTCCTAACTTAAGCAAGGAAGCAGAAGGCACTGCTGACATGTGCTTAATTTCTCCACCCGTGTGTCCAGATGTTTTTCAGCGCAGCACTATCTAGCCAGCTGGTCCCCTGTCCATACTGATGCTCAGGGTTATTCTGTCCCAGCAGCCAGACATAGCCTTTATCTTTATGAACTCCCCAAGGTTTCTGCCAGATTATCCCCCCAGAGCTTGTCAGGGCTCTTGGGAATGGGCGCCCTGCCTCCAGCCTACCAACTGCTTCCCCCCGATTTGGAGAACACCAGTGATGTCCACTCTGCTGGCTTGTCCTCCCTGCAGTTGTTGCAGCAAATGCAGCTCCTGTGGAAAACTGGCTCATCTGCAGCAAAATGAGCTTAGCAACGACACTGGCAGCACAACTACGGTAGCAGGGGAAAWTAAGGAAAGCTGATGCTGGTCAGCATTTAGAGGTAGGATAAAAAGCACCTCCAGCAGAAGAATACTGGACGCCTAGGGGTTAGCCCAGAMACATCTATATGCAGAAGTTACTCCAGAGAAGGTAAAATCACGAAGAACCTTGAACCCCCTGCCCAAAACAGGTAGAAACAAGATGCCTCTGAACTACAAAGCAGTAAATGAAGAGAGACTAGAAAACGGTTTGTTTTGTAGTCATGAGCTTCCTTTCCCCTCCAGTATTCATGGTACGCACACACACTATACGYACACACGTAAGTAATTTTTACTTTTCCTAGCCTCTGAATTTCACGGCGCACCGTCAATGGCCCTGGGGCACACAGAGCAGCCCGGGTGGGCACGTTCGCTCACGCCGCCGTGCGGAGCTGCTGAAGGCAGCGCCAGGCAAGGGCCTGTGCTGCTCGGTGGGACTGGGCAGCGCGCAGAGCCGGCAGCGCGCGCGCGGCGAGCCCGGCTGGGGCACTACCTGCCACGGCAGGCACGCGCGCAGCCGGGAGCTCGCACGCGGGAGACACCGCCGGCTGGCCTTGGCGGAATATTTATGGAGGACGCAGGGGCTTCTTTACTGAATAATCTGGAGACCATCTGCTGGTATCCAGTGACAGGAGCACGGAGCCGAAAGCAAAAAGCCTGAGCTCTATTTCTGGCTCTGCCAACGCTGTGACCACTGGTGCCTCAGTTTCCTCATCTATGAATCAGAAATTAAAACTACTGTCCTCCCTGTGGACTTTGAGTTCTTATTTCAGTAGGACCATCAAACAATTACAATTTCAGGGTATCGGCAATCCCTTTGGAGTTAATTGTYGGAACATTGCTTTGATCCTGTGTTTTCCATCTTCATTAACAAAAATGTTCTATCAGTCTCAATAGTAACCACATAGRTTTTGGGATTAAGGCAGAATTTTCTAAGGGACTTGAAAACAGGCTGGACAGTTTTCTCAGCTATGATATTTCCAGGACATTTGTATTTTCTTTGGTGGCTTTGGAAGGCTTGAGAAAAAAAGACCTATACATCTTACATGACATCATCCTGTAAGCTCAGGCTCATTACCAAAACTGAGTCGACAGAATTATCCTCTCCAACAGAATTATAATCTACAATTCAAGTTCACAGTATCACAGAATGGCTGAGGTTCTAAATTTCTTACCATCTTGCTGAATCTTTGCTTTAAAAAACTGTAGGCAATGGGCAATGGAGTCACCACTGATACCCACAAGACTCATTCATCTCTCTCCTCTCCCATTCAAGAGCCCACAAACCTCCTGATTGTTAGCAGTCCTCGTAGTGGGCTTTCCCAGAGACCCTCCTGGATTTGCTTTTTCTTCTGCAAACACTGCTTAAGATTTAAGTTGTAGAGACAAAGTAAAAATACACACACAAGAGGTGGAGAGGGGAGAGACGACGAGATCTAATGAACGAACTCACTGAAAACGAGAAAACTTCCAGGTGACAAAGAACCATCGCTAGTCYGGTTCCTAATTCTGGTCAAAAGGCAAACTGCTGCGGCAAGCAAAACACTGCTTAGCCCCTTTAAGGACTTCTGTTGGATTCCCCCATAGGTGATGACACAGATGAAGGACAGAGCTTCTGCCTGCTAGGACTTCCACACAAACCGAAGCCAGAAATGTCCCACTTTCTTCTCGCAGAACTGGTCACCCTTGTCTAACTAATCTCCTTAAGTCATCTGGTGTCTCACTGGGGAGGTGCTATCTAGGGCAAAGAAATCTGTAGGGATGCTGGCAATAGGGGAAAGTGAATCTTGTGACAGAGTGCAGTGGGACCGGCCTGCTCAGGAAAATGAGAATAATGTGGGCAAGATCTATTTTTAATGGGGAGCAGGAAGGAGGAAGAAAGGTAGCAGGAGGACCCGACCACCCGAGGTGGGAGGGAGAGGAAGAAAGGGAGGAAGGAAGGAATGTACTTCTCTTCACAGATACACGGGTCAATAACTACACACGTAACAATGAAGTTTAAATTTAAACACTAAGTTATTTTTCAACAATGCTCCTGTATATGACAGTTCCAAACTATGACCTTTCTTTGCTGAAACTGGAAGAGATCCAAGATATTTCAGGAAGAAGTTCAGTCTTCAGGTAAGTAGATTAACTTTTATATAGTATGTAAGATTTTCCAAACAATRTGTGGATTGGAAAAAGGATTCTGTCGACATCCACATTTCTTAGGAAGTGGAATAAAAATAGTCAGGGGTTGCAGCAACTAAATTGAGTCCCAGAAAAGCAGAATTAGAAATAAAAATCAAGAAGACTCTTTTGGAAAAGCATTTCAGGGGTATTGTGAAGTTAAAAAATGGACTCTCTTTTCTCGAGCAGYGCATTGCGAGCACACTGCTTGGGCACGTATTGTACAGTGCTTTGTACCCCTGCAATGTTAAGCACAGATTAATAAATTATGTCAGGATAGACCCCAGGAACTATTTAGCCAGCTTTACAGTTCAACCAACCTGTGCTGACAGGGGAACAGGAAAGGGGAAGGCCCTTAATTATTCAGCCAGTGGAATGAAGAAAAAAAAAAAGTATGACCTAGAAGGAACATCAGTTTGTTAGCTGAGACAGGCAGAGTATTTTTCAAACCACCTGCTTTCTTATATCCTTATACATGTGGCCTCAAGGCCACATCAACGTAGAGAAAAAAATCTGATGTCCAATTCTTCATGCTTGGTTGCAAAGAAAAACAAAACCAACAACTTCTGAAARATTTTTCAAATTCACATTTTTAAGTCTGCATTTTGCATATATGCTTGCAATAAGATCCTAAATAAATACATATATAAAGATGACACTCTCCTAACCTACTTTCAATTCTGCTAAACTAGGAGTAGATCAATGAATTCTCTTTGACTGGGGGGAATATGTAAATCTATTCTTGCTTACATTTTGTGAAATCATTTTGGAGCACAGAAAATAATGCTACCAGSCATTACCCCTTGCTATTGATTGTGAAAGCAAGGATTTATACACAGTATGAAAAAATAACATGTGTTATGGGATGAATCTCAAATTGTTTCAAAACTTAAATAAGAATAATTTAATGCTAAGTCATTTTAAAATTTCAAATGGAAACAAAAGAAGAATTTTAGACAAACATTTACATTTCAGCATTGTCATCTAATGAAGATTTTTAAGAGCTGAATTGTTTCTAATCCTTTTGGCAAACTTTATAGGTACGAAATTCTTTTTTTTGCTTTTATGAGCACAACTGTAATTTATAATGAATAAAAGACTTACTTTACACAATTATATATAGAAGTCTGCTAAATGTTATTTTAAAAGGAAAAAATCCTACTGTAGCCAAATGTATATCCTTAGACTGTTAAATATAACAATTTGCAATAATATTTATACCATATTTTTCTAGAGAGATTTACGTTGAAAGTCTAGAAAAACTGTCTTACATTCTTAATAATCTTGATTTTTTTGAATATTTTTATTGAATTTTTTAAAATAAAGTTTGCTTTTTTATCTAAAAAAAGTAAATCGTGAAAAGCTGAAAGTCTATCTGGTGCTTTCCAATCAAGAGCTGTCGTGTTTGAAAAGAAGTATAGCTTCAAACTACCTGGCTATGGCCTGAGTAACCTCATCTTCATAGGCATCAAGTGTGCAGTAATATGAAGAGCAGCACGTGTCTTGCATCTTATGTGCACAAAGGAAAAGCAAAGCTCTGCTGAAATTCACTGAATCTCAGCAATATCATATTACACTTATAATACACTTAAAATAGCCATTTACTTTCTCTCAGAGAACATTGATTTGCTATAAACTACACAAGGATCACTACCAGTATAGTATTCAAGTATGAAAATCAGTTTTAAAGACTCTTCTAAGTGCTAAAAACTTAGAATGTCAGTTCTACACAGGACTGAAGTTGAAAAAAGTTCCTGCTGTTAGGAATTCTCTTTCCATAAATTCCCCTGCAACAACGATGCATCTCCCCTTTTAATAGCATAGAATGAAAATATTACCTATGCAGCCTCGAATAATCTACTACTCATAATCATTCTGGTCAACAGTAGGCAATAAAGAATTCATATAACATCCTACTAGAYGCTTCCGACCAAAACACATGAAAAGATGAAGCCTGTGAATCCATGAACTGCACCTCGGCCGAACAATTTTTCAAATAGTACCTTGAAGCATGTGTGTTTAGCTGTTAAGCTCTGCCTAATTTAGAATGGCTATTGAAGGTTATTTTTATTTTAGCGCACGATCAGATCTCATGTTTTCCATATTTTGTAGTARCAACTTTCCACAACAACTATCCTCTTTCCCTGTTACAGGCATTTCATGATTTATAAGAAAAAGGGATACTTAATATTTATAATTATCAGCATATACTTCAAATAAACATTTTATGTGGATGCATACATTGAAAACTATCTTACTATAGACTWAATGGCATGTAATTAAAATCATAAACCTAGAAACAATGTAAACTGCTAAAAGCACAATCTATTTAGCCATGTTTTATATMCTTTAAAAACACATACACATAAAAGTGATAGCCAAATTAAAATCTAGTAATTGAAAGTATGTAAAATTATTAAATAATTTTCTATTTTTTTTTTCTTTTATTTAAACAGATAAAGAAGAATAAATCTGCCTGGTATCTAGCTGAAAAAAGAACAAAATGAGAAAACAATTCAGTAGTGAAACAAGTCCAGACATCAGTTAGGGTTTACTATTGATGAAGCATAAGAATTTCTTGAGATATTTCCCATATATCTCACTAGGGTAGGTGATACTCRACACTGGCCCCAAGCCAGGCTCTGCTCTGCAGTGAATCACTTCCTTTTTTTCCCCAAGTRTGTTTTAGTTACAAGACAGGAGGATCTGGTCCATCATCTTTGGATAAAGTACAGAAGAAAAAATATCTTCCCCCACAATACAATGCAAGAAAATTATCTACTTGTGCTAAACAAGAGTTACGAACTACTTTTTTTTACCCCCAGCTAGCTATGTAAAATTTGCATTTACCTCTGAAAATCAATATTGTACAGTGGACTCAAACAGACAGAAATCAARGTGTGTTATGCTTGCCTTAAGCAGGTTGGCATACAAGCCCTTATAAGAAATATTACACGAACTGAAATGAAGATATAACCAGCCAGCATCTTACAAGTTGCTGAAAAGATGAAAGAAATACAATGACAACACAACCACAAGCACAAAATATGATTAATCTAAAAGCTGGTTTGGAGGGGTTTAAGTCACTGAAGCTTACATTTAAATTACAGTTGTGGTCTAACTTATTCAACTGTTGAAGCCTCACTGCAACATACATTGCTCATTAGCTTGGTATCATAAGGAAATGCAGTCATGTTGCCTGAAAAATCACTCAGGCCTTCTAATTAACTATGGGACATGTTGCCCAGTTCCAACCAAACACAACAARGAGGCAGAGGTCTTGGAGATACAACACTCTAGCAAGCCTCAAGAATACTGATGGCTAAAGGAAGGAGCCTGACTCAACRTCATTTCCCTACTGAAAGGGAGATTGAGCATGATGTTACGTCATCTGTTTCGCTGGATTATCTGCTAACCAGTAGCCACGGGCTGACTGGCCAGTCCGAACTAAAAAGGTGCCCAGATATAAGCCGCCTCATGTCTAGTAGAATGTCAGGGGACCAGAAGAGGACTGGGATTACCACCAAGAAAATCAAGCAACGGGAGACCTGACGGAGAATCATAGAATCAACGAATGGCTAGGGTTGGAAGGGACCTGTAGAGGTCATCTAGTCCAACTCCCCTGCACATGCAGGGTCTCCTAGAGCATGTGGCACAGGGTGGTGTCCAGGCGGGTTTTGAAGATCTCCAGAGAAGGAGACTCCACCACCTCTCTGGGCAGCCTGTTCCAGGGCTCTGTCACCCTCACTGTTAAGAAATTCTTCCTCAAGTTMCTGTGGAACTTTTGGTGCCTCAATTTKTGGCCGTTTCCCCTAGTTCTATCACTGGCCAYCACTGAGAAGAGGCTGGCCCCCTCCTCCTCACTCCCTTAAGTGGGTTATTGTCACTGGAGAAGTAGTTTGGCACCTACCTCCACAGAAAAACACAGTTTATTGGTCCCATTACTCACAGAACAAACAATAGACACTGTCCCTGGCAGCGTTCAAGAAACATGTAGATGAGGTACTTAGGGACATGGTCTATCAGGGAAAGTGTTGAAGAGTTTACCACAGGACTCAATCTTGAAGGTCTTTTCCAACCATAATGATTCTATATTTTGATGATTCTACATCTTACATGGCTGAGAACAACACTTTGAGCTCCTAGTAAAGATCTGCTAGGCCCATTGTACTGAAGCTAAGCAGCAAGGTAGGAAAAGGAATGGAGGAAACAAAATAAATGACTTGCTGAAGTTACACCATGGGTCAGTCCTGACTGCCAAGTTAAGCCTCTCTTTCCAGTCAGGGGATACGTACTGGCTCAAACTACAGCTCAAATGCCAGTATTATGCACCAAGAATGGCAATATAAAGCTATGAATAGCTCATTCATATATAGCACATTGGGTGAATCATTAACCATGTTACATGATATTTACTATGAAAACTTTGTAGAATCCTTCCCTCAAATATAAGAAACTCCTGTGATCATCAACATCATCTGGTAATAATTCCATATGATGAATTTAGGATATAAGCCACAGCTTTGTTAGCAGCTTCAGCAAATTCAGAACATTGTGACTTTGGGGGCTTGCCATTTAGCAAAGGCTTCTGTAATTAAAGAAAGACACAACATAGCAATCCAAGATGATTACCTCCTAGAGCAGCCTAATTTCTAGACTAACTGCAAGAATGACTGGCACTGTGAATATCAATTTTTCCTCGTGTCACTGCTTGCAGTTTGACCATTTTTTTCAAGTATGGAATATTAACAGCATTAAGGTCTTCATTTTTTGATACATTTGACACTTCTTTTACAGCAGCATGGACTGTGCTCCCAGCTCCTAGGTGACCTGCAGTGCAATTCACTGTAGTGTGTACTGTACAAAGTTCTCTGGTATCCACAGGAACAGTTACCAACCAATGTGAACTTCCTTCCCTAAAGAGCTTGTTTTGAATAACAAACTACTCCAGGGGGAAATACGTTATCTTGTCTAATCAAATGTTCAAGTGAGGTCCATTTCATTCCAGAGTTTTACTATGTGTTGTGGAAATGTGTGTGACACTGACCTTTATTTAAGTCACAACCTTAAAGATAGCAAAGGCAGAGCAGCTGACACTGCTCGTAGCAGCTTCTAGCTACATTTGAACAGTTAAAAAGAAATAATCAAAATTGTCTGTATTTTAGTGAATGTGTTTTACATTATATTTACTTTCACACAAGCTGTATGGGAGGGTTTTCCTAAGCATCAGCACTGTTGTTTGTTCTTCCTTTGTACAGCCAGCTTTAAAACACGGATGACAAACACCCCACCTGACACACCGCTTGCGTTATTAACACGCTTCTATTTTTTTCCAGGTGTTTTTATTCAACGCCGTTCGACTGGTTAGAACTGTTCCACACCGAGCAACGCGAACTTTAGACCGAAGACACCGGGCCCGCGCACGCGTGCGSGGCAACAGGTCATCTTCCGCGTCGGAGAGCTTGTGCCGGGGAAAAACAGAGGCTGTCCTCCCGTGACACCGCGGTGGCACAGAGGCAACGCGGCCGGGCTGCCCCTCTGGGGAGCCTCCCGCCCGGCTGGCGCGCGGCAGGGAAGAGAGGAAGCCCCGGGAGCCGTCTCGGGGTGCCCTTCCCCTGCACTGCGTCAGCGCGGGTGTCCCGAAAGAGGGCAGGAGGAGGCCCGTCAGCCCACGGAGGGCTGGGAAAGCAGGGAAGGAAACTCTTTGGGCAGCAAGGGGAAGAGCAGCTATAAAGAGGGCAGGGTCTGACCAACTCTTCAAGCACACGGTGCTTACAAAGTTGAGTAGATCCACGAGACAAAACAAACAAACAAACAAAAACCCCTACATAATTCCTTTAAATTCCGATMAGACTACGAATACTGACTTTTTACTAGCTCTTTCAGACAATAAGCAACAGGTATCATCTAAAAAACAAGCGGCMTTTTCAGATGTTACTACACGTTTGTTACACCAGCTCAGATACTTATCTTTATAGTCAACACTTTACACRTATGCGCTCAAGGTATAAAGGTCTTGATAAGCCTGTACAAAGCCATTATTTCCCAAACACATACCTTGATTTTTACAACTGATGCCAAACAGTCACCAATATAATCTCTGGTATATTATACCCATTCTTTTATTCTATGAAAAGACAGAAAACAGATTTTGATAAAATTCTAGGATTTTTTWWAAAATTTTGATCACAATTTGTTACRACTCTTTCATATCCTTTGTTTGTAAAGTTTAATGTAGATAAGCTCTCTGTGTATGACAGGAATTTTAAAATATTTTCCCTTTTAAAAAATATTAAAGATCAGCTCTAACGATTCATTCTTAGGCTTTACTGTGCGTTCTTGACATATATTTTGATACCCACCTATGTAAATGTGAAAACACATTAGTTATTTCTTTTCCTCTCTCCCCTGCCATTAATTATCAGTTCTACTGGGCTGCAGTGCTTAACTCTTTTACATTGAACTGCTTTAAATTACTGTTTTTATCCATTGCTTTTTAAACCTTGTTGGAATTTTCTGATCTGAAAAAATAAAAATCAAAACAAAAGATGGATTAATTAATTCTATGAGTTTAAGGTGACTCCTGCTTTTTCAGGTACTTCTCTTGGAGAGTAATGTAACAATAGTGGCTCCTATGGATGTATTGCTGCACCAATTTTGAACACATTTTTGTATATTTCTATTTTAGGTAATTTGTGTTTAGGCACAGATGGGGTGTATTTTTATTCTAGTCTAGAGATGCTTGAAAGTTATTCTTTTTTAAACAAAATAAATGGCAAACATACTCATGCCAATATTTTACTTCACATTAAGGAAAAAAAAAAAAAAACAAGCTAACTTCCTTCCCCTGTGTCTTTTTACATGTTCAGGAAACATTTCCACAGTGTTTTCCCTATGATAACATAGTGTTCAGATTTGAAGTGAACATGGAAACTCTAAGGTAAAGAGTGACAATAACACAGTTTAAAACAAATCATAAAAAAATACTGTTGGATGCAGAGAAGCATTCAGCCTGCCTCCAGATACTGCATTATTTCCGTATTCACTTAATCTCTGTATTCTTGTAAAAATGGCTATATCCTCCTTCCATTTTCTTTAGGTTACATAAGCCCCAGTTAAAAAGCAAAAAGGAGGCTTTATTTCTTCCTCCCTTTTCTCCCTCCATGTCAAGAAAAAAGAAAGATATGAAATTATCTAATGCCTGAACTACGACTGGCAGAGTCACTACAGGTCACATTTAACATTTTTAACAAGAGTTGAAAASTTCAACTCAAAAGTTCATGAAACTTYATTATAAAGACAAAACACTAGAATATCATATATTCTCTCCATTCTTTTCCCAAACATCAGAACTGAGCTTAGTTATACCTTAGTATAGGCTYTCAGCCATTCTCAGTTTATATATTAGACACAAGTGCACCCCTCCTACAACACCTTGTAGCTTGTGAAACTTTAGCAAGTGCCACAGTCGACTATGTGAAAAGTTGTCTTATTTCTTTTAGGGTCTTCTATAGACCTAATTTCCTCTCTAGTCATAGGATCTTTCATGTTATCAGGTGTCAGCCTGTACCAAGACAATAGGCTGATAATCTYTCATAGCAGACTTCTCCTGCTCACAGAGAGAAAATTATCATGCATTTTGAGGAAAAAAAAAAGGTAAYATGATCACTTGTTATGGTGCAAGCAGAAAAAATAAATGATTAAATTAGGGGAATCTTACTGGTAAAGGCAAAATTTTCATCTGAACAATAAATGTGATTTTTCTTTCTTTTTTTTTAAATTAACCTGTTAAAAATAAGAGGTTTTTTTGTTCAGAAAGTAATTGTTAAGTTTATCAGAAAACGATCCCTTTTACAAATGAATTATTAAACCTTGTCGCAGGAAGGCTTGTGCATGATGATGCCAGAGGTCCCTCTAGCCCAAAGTCCTTTCCCCACTATGAATGCCAAGAAAAGGACGGGGATGGCGCAGGTGTCCCAAAGTCTGCCAACCTCCACCTATTCAACTCAAGAACTTCCTCAACCAAACGTGATCTCGACATGTTCGGCAGCCCTCGTGAACTTGTCCCACCTCCTCTGAACCTTTATGAAACAGCATCGGTTCTGCATCGTGTCACTCCCACGTCACGCAATGGAACAGTGCTCCAGTCTTCCTTTGCAGCCACAAGAACGCTATTATGCCACCTTGGCTAATATCTGAGACACACGTAAAAAGAATTTATGTACATATACCTACACATACCTTCCATCATCAGGTCTTTTGTGGCTAAATGACCACTTTTTTGCAAACCTATTCATCATGTTCTCCTCTCAGTAAAGATAATACAGCAATGCAGAGGAAGTGACTTGCAGTTACGCAACAAAATCAACATAGTTCTTGTGGTATGAGACTTGAAGAGCTATGAAATCTTTTGTATATTGGAGTCCATGTCAGTCAATTTCTTTTGAAACACATCAGCCTAAGCCTTAAAGCTTAACTTAACTTCCAAAGCTAAGTTTGGAAGAGCTAAAGGTGAAGTGGCAYTGTTTGCTTATCCAAACTGCAAGGGTGAACAAGACAGACCTGCTCTTATACCACCTCACCTCTACCAGAAACGCCAGGCCTCAGATGAGAGGGAGCAAAACTAGCACACTCCACCAYGGTTATCCTAGCCCACAGCTTTTCTGTGGAATTTGGTTTGGCCATCATCGGTGGCTATAGCTACGGAGGCGGGGAAGTGAGCGGCCTTGTTTGGAGAGCCTTTACTTTCCCATTACGTCCTCCCACGTGGTGCCACCTCTGCTTCCTACGTCCCATCTGTGTCACTCCACCTAGGTTCAACCAGGGAAATGATCCCTACTAAAAATAGCCTCTCCCTCACTTGGCCAGGCCAAGCAAACAGCTTTATGGGGGCGTGGGGAGGGCAGGCACCCAAGTGGGGAGGGCGGCGGGATTGCTCCGCCGGGCGGCGGAGTTGCTAGAGCAAACACTCGTGAAGGCGCTCTGCATCTGCAGCACGGCGCCGAGGCCAGGCTAACACTGGCCATTTGCTTACAATAATAAAACCCAGGGGAAATAAAAAAAGGTATAGGTGGGAAAGGCAGGTTGACACCTGTGAGAACATAAGCATCTCAAAGGAGTAACTGAGTAGAAGTTCGGCCAGGGAAATGCCATCCAGTTTTGACCACCCACCTCAGGTCCCATGGACAAGCCATGGACAGTGAGATGGTAGAAAAGGCCCCAAAGCAGCGCGTTAACTCACAGAGCTCACAGGCTAGAGGTGAATGCCTGGAACTCCCTGCACTCTGTCTGCCTGTCTGAGGTGGGATTTTTAACCTCAAATTCCATGCAGCTGCGCTTCATTAGCTGATTAAATAACAGTTTGGTTTAATTTTCCCTTCTGGTGTCGGGAAGCACATAAAGCAGTATGTTCTTACAAAAAACCAACCACCTAGCTATAACAGTTACAAAGATTGTATTTTTTCTGTTCTTCTCTCTCTTTTCTTTTTTC
>PTEX01000351.1:195475-276607 GCA_003342815.1 Eudromia elegans | reverse complement strand
TCTTCATTTTGAAGTCTTTTTTTTTTCTTTTTTCTTTTTTTTTTTTCAGGAAAGGGAAAAAGGAAATAAAAAGAGCACTGTGATTTATTCCCAAGTTTTTCAACTCCATTTTTCCCCAGAAATCAAAGGCCTAAAATTAAGGTATAAGGCATGTCCTCACATCTATCATGTAAGCACAGATCAGGAATGGGATTAGCATGGCATTTGGCTGTACTTACAATGTAATAAGCACAACTCTCCTAATGGTTGTGGAAACAAAAATTAATGAAATGCCCTTCAACGTGACCATCCTTTAAATAAGCAATATTGAAACATGCATACCGCCATTTTTTTTTCCTGCTTATATCCACTCTGCTAGAAATGCAGATAATAATAACTGATAATAAGCAAAAGAAATGGGAGTCGCTTCCCCTGTTTATGTAACTCTTTACGAGTTACTCATTGTGAGCAACAGAGCTACGGAAACCTATGATCTGTGCCCTTGGAGTTACCAGCGTCGCCCTCAGCAGAATGCCTGACTTTGCCGTAACTCTTTTCAAGGCTGCCCTATGGAGGCAGTCGTGCAGCCCGCACGCCGACCGACCTGCAGCCTGTGGAGGATTGCACCCTTGCCACAGCACTTAGACTTGCATCTCCCTGCTGCCACAGCTGGGGCTGCCACCAGGGCTTCAAAGCTCTTCACTGGCCACTCTGGACCTGCAGAGCTTTCCTTCTGAGGCTACAGCTTGAGATGGACTTGTTTTATTCTTCAAGTCCTTCATTYTTCTTTTCACAGGCTTGAGGGCCTACAGCTAATAGGCTATGAATGGGATTTTTCACCCTCCCGTAAGCCACCTGACRTGCTGGTTCTTGAAAGGATAAGATTAGAACTTAGCACATAAAGAAGGCACACAATRTCTTCCACATAAATACACATGTGCATCGTCACACACATGTACACGAACAAGAACTCTTGTGTACTACTCTAAACTAGAAGTTGCTGATGTTTGCTCTTTGGTCTTTTTAACCTTTAGAGTAAATAATCCAACAGCATTACCCTAACCACTGCTTCCGCTTTTAGGAAAGAACATCTTAGGCTTTGCCTGACTAGGTGATATTTGCATGGTTTTCCACCAGCTAAATGTAATCGTCTGAATGTTGCCAGGATTTAGATTTAAAATAATCCCTATATTAACTGGAAGCACAAACTTCCTTTAACTACATTGTCTGGATGGTACCTTGGAAAATCACGTTATTAAGAGGATTTATCATGACCGTTTACACAAAAAGCAGTGATTAATATAGTTATAATAATATATGTAGAACTAATAAATCCAAGAGATGATTATAAAAGCTTACTTTCGTTTTGAGAAAAGAAGGCCCAAGGTTTTTCAACCAGTGGCAATGAGATCTTTGTGAACGGCAAGAAATGCAACACAGAAAGATCTAGTCATAGGAACTTATGTCTTCCAAAGTTCTCTAGATTTTCAGAAGTTTTAAACTTAGACAAGTGCCTCTGAAAATACAGTCATAAATACCTGCAACTGGTCACTCGTATCCACAGCGTGTTTACGAAAGTGCATTCTCTAAAACAACTGATGCAGAATATTCAAAATATTTGGGCTGTCATGCCAAACAGAAGAGGAGGAATCTCTCCCCAAGTCCCTTTCCTTCCTCTGAAAAGACAGTCCCAAGAAAACATGACTACAGCTTTTTAAATATCAAAGGCTGTACTCTGCTCCCTTTCCCCTCCAACCTGAAGTGTTCTCTTTTCAAAAGTTTCTTGGTATTCTCGTACTCTTGATGCTCTCTTCCGGACTCTATTGGTCTAGATTGTTGGTGTTGTTGCTACAGTTCAGTTCCCACTACTAGACACAGCAGCCCAACTGAGGATTCAGCAACGTCAAGCAGAACGGCATCATTAATTCTCCTCTTTTTGTACTACTGCCTCATCAAAGTATCCCAGACATAGTTCACAACGGCAAGTTACACCCAAAAGCTCTTCCTGCAGCCAAGGCTTTGCATTTTGTATTAGATATCCTTTCTAAAARTCTTCTTTTTCTTTCTGACAAGCTGCCAGAAAGCAATCCCTGGTTCACCTCTTGGAGACAGCTAAGTCAGAATTAAATGTACAAATTTGGTGTTATCAAGATCCTATAGTGGCTTTTAAATTCTTTAAACTGTTACAACTGAAACAGACTTGAGTTATTCTCTTTACAGCATACAAGCCACAATGATTAACACTGAAAATATGATGGACAGAGAAAAACAGTGGTTTAAAAATGAAGCCAATCTGAAGAAGTATTTCAACAGTAAAGAGAAGCCTTCTCTAGTAGCCACTCTACTATTTCTGCTCCTTTTATCATAATCTACAACTCTTTTTTTCCCACAAACCACAAGTGCTGAATCATGTAAGACCTAAATTGACATAAAACAACAAATTTCTGCTACTTGCAGCATTTCCCCAARGGACATCATAAAGTTCAAAACATTTTCTCTCAGTGAGCGTTAGGAACTGCAAGAAAAAAAACCCGGTATCTTCATAATTTTAAGCACCTTATATCTTTAATGAGAAGGGTTCTAAATAGTGGTCTTATTTTCTGCTGAACTGGGCAAATTGTAAGGAACAATAAAGGAATGATAAGCAGATTTGAAAGCACTGAAGTCCTCCTACTGTAAACATTGCCTCTCCAAAACAGGCTGAAGAGCAAGGTCTTTTCCATTTTCAGAAGAAAAATAAAACATGTTCTCCTTCTGCATAGAAGGAAATATTAGTCATGGTAGACGATAATTTCTAAAAATGCATAAAGGATACATGGCAGTAGAGCAAATGAGAAGACATGCTACTGCACATGAAAGGCGAAAATAATTAATTTTTTTTTAATAAGCTAGCCAAAAAGCACTCAATAACTCTGAAAATACCACAGAAGAATATGGAAAATTGTCATTCATASTATCCTTTGGGCTCTGCTGATGTTGCTTCACAGACCTTCACACACTTGTAACACTCAATCGCTGCAGCTGTTCAGGTTCTCTTGGAATTATTCTGTATTAAAATATAACTCTRTAAAAATATCAACTCAGTGTCCACAAAAACAAACAATATGATGAATTATTAGAAACTGACCAGGGAATGAAAAAAAAAMCCAMAATGCTACTGCGTAAAGTCACAATGTRCCTACACTAAGAACACTGTGTGCAGTCCTGGCCTCTCATTGCAAATACGGTCCACTAAAACTGGAAGAAATAAGGAAGGGCAACAAGGGTAGTTGGAGATCTGGAACAACACCTGGGAGAGAACCAATTAATCAGACTCAGGAAGACTCTTTAAGCTGGGGGATAAATATTGGGATCGTTATGATATATAATGATGCACAACATGGAAAAGATGAGTTTTTTTCTATTCCTAATAGAAGAATTAAGGTCCATTAACGGATGGCTAGTAACARCAAAAGAATCAACCAAGTGCTACTTCCTCATCTGACATATACTTAAACCACAGAACTTGCTACCACACTRTTGATACTGAAAGTATATCTAAAAAAAGACAGACAGAAGAAAATTCCAAATACAAAAGCACTCCTTCCAAAAATACCTCAGCCACAAATGGCTAGGGAGGCTAGGAGAATATATGTGGGAAATATTCGTATATGCTTGCCTTGCTCTTTTGCTCCTTCCTCAGTTTGACTATTGGCTGCCATCAAAGATGAGGTTCTGTGCTAAATGAACCTGTGATCTGCTGGTGCAGTTGTTCTTATGGCTTTATCAAGCTGTGCAAATCAATTTTAGGTAAATTATCTAAGATTCTGTGCATGAAACCTTTCCTTCTGCACAAAAAAAAAGTTATGCTGGTGCAGCCTACTGTTCAGTAAGCCTTTTAAAGATATTATTATTGAAAAAACACTCTATGAAAATGAATCACAGTGATTATTGAAAAGACCTACTGTTCACAGCTTAATAACATCCAGAGAGCTGTCACTTATCTGAAAAAGATTTTGCTTATTTCAAGTTTTGTGCCAATCTCTAACCTACACAACTTTTCCCACCCCCAAGAAAATCCATAAAACTGCTCGACAACCTCCCAAATATATACCTAACGGGGTGAAATGATTAGCTTGTTTTGTTTTTGACTAAAATAAAATYTAAAGTATTTGTGATTTTGATATTAATATCACTGCATTACTGGGAGTTCAGCTGCATGAACATGCTAATGGAACATTAGTAATATATTTGGGTCCACACATATGCTTTTATCTATGTATTTGCAAAACAGAACCCTACAAAATACAAGATTTTAGAATGAACTGTTTTTGTAGAACATCATATTTCAGGCCAGGTTTTCATTCATCAGTAACAGAAATGAAAATCTGGTCCGTACAGTTTAGGGCCAGAACAAATTTTTATTCTGTTTTTCTCCCCTCAAAATAATGAAAATTTCAGCATCATCTGAAAATCTCTGGTTTTCAGAAACATCATGACCTGTCTTCTTCTACTGATGTGATTTTTAATCAACAGTATTTTTATTAACTTCTGAATTCCCTGAAGAACTACTCTTTTTCTGTAATACATCCAGGCTGTCATTTTTAGTTATGGCATGCATATGAATTTTTAGTTTGCCTTCGCTAAAATCTGGAAAGAAATAGCAGACAACAACTGAGATTAAAATGATCATTCTAGGAGTGTAAAAACAACAGTTCTCTTGTTTAATTGAACGTATGTTATCCTAACTAACAGAATTCATTCTTTTTGAAAGGAAGAGGCAACACTGATGTAGGAAGCACAAGCTAACAATTCGAGCTAAAAGACACCTGTTTTTGCTAAAAAGAAGAGTCTCACTTAAGTATTTAAGGCTATCAAATCCTGCCATGAAGCCTTATTCTCCTGTGAAACCTGCTGGAAATCAGATATCTAAGGATGTGGTTTAGCAACGAATGGAGATTCCTGATCTCTTCCTCTCTCTCTCATGGTAAAATAACACACGAGACTATATATTTGTACCTTAGATTGGTTATTTCTCATGGGCTTAGGTCATGAACTTGGGGAAGTGCTTTCTTACATACGTGCTTGCCCTCAGTCTCCACCACAGGTGCCCTGGATTTGACTGACAACCAAATCCTGCTGCTGTTAGGGGTCCACTTGAGGCTGCAGGCAAGGGAAGGGGGAGTCAGTGCTCTGTAGAGAAGGAAGGGCAGTGTGAATCCAGCTCTGAGGATACACTTTTCCGTATTTTACTTATCCAGTCTTTTCCTCAACTTGTTTTCCTAGCTGACAGTTCTTAAATTTGGTATTATTTAGCTCATATGAAAGTATGTGGGTGTATGTTAAGAAAAGAATGATCTGCACAGTTCTGTCACTTAACATCCTATGGAAGTGAGGGTGGACGTGATCAAAAAGCATTCATCAAATTAAGAGAGATAAGAGGGCTTGCATATCTTTAGCCTATTTTATCTTAAGTTTAAAACAGTAGAATAATTATTTGCATTAAAATATGTTTAAGTCCTCCTGACAGCAATAAGAAAACTCAAATGGAATGAATTGGCAGAAGTGTCAGAAAACATTTACTTCTGCAACACTTAAAAGGCAAAGTTCATCTCTAATGTCTGCATAACACATATAAATTCCAATATTCTTCTTTCCTAAAGATAAATATCATTTCAAAACTTCTAGCATAGGTTTTTAAAACAAATACTAGTAGATTAATTACAAGAGTGCACTTTAAACCAACCCAAATTTATCTCCTGATTTCAAGCAAGAAGGCATAATCTGCATGCCTCAAGTCATGGCTGGCAGCTTTACAACTAGATGTAGCTCTGTTCCAAGAAATTATTACAAGACCTTCCAAAGCAAAAGATGATAGAAATTGAAAACTGTATTGTACAAATTACGTTCTCCCTTTGACTCTCTTTTAAGMGAAGGTCCTAGAAGTTGACTAAAGCACTTGATTGAATCTCTTAAGAATAAAAAGGCTGTAAAAGAGCAGGCTGTGAAAGGCTGCAGCAGAACAAAACTACAGAGCTATGTTGCAAACTTTAGCAATAATTGCAAATGTTTATTGTTCTTTGCCTCTGCTTTAGAATCCTATTAACATCACAAAAAGTTGCTGAGATACTCAGCAGGTTATTTTTATCTGTAATAAGTTAGACATTCCATTTATATTCTTCATATTACGTAAGGTATACATATATGCGGTCTTTAGTTGTTTATCCTGTTCTCTGTTTCCCATCTCAGGGTCTCACTTTCTACAAAGCAAACACCCTCTCCATTGCTATAGGCTGTACCTCCATTCAAAGGCAATCCATTACTGACAATAGGGACAGGCAATGGAAGCTAAGAAAGTGATATAAAAAAAGAAGCAAAGGCCCAAGCCAGCAAATGCTTAACACTTTCAGCAATTAAACTTAAAATCTTATCACATACCAAAGAAAGTTCAGATTTATGGCCGTTGTGCAGYTGGATACCCCCTTCTTTGAAACTCTAATGACCTTCTTATTATTCTTACTGAGTAGGCGATATCCTTTGTTCCATAAATTGCCACAGGGTTCAGTAAGAATCACTTACCTATTGTGATTTATCCTTGATCTATACTTTTTTGATCATGCCCACTGAAGTCAAAAGAAAATCCTCTCTGACACTTCACTTTTAGAGCACTTAAAATGGCAAAAGCAGTAGATCATCCTGTCATTTTTGACTTAAGAGATTAAAGAACTAATTGATAACAAAGACAACTATGATACATATTCTGCTCTGTGTAACTTTTCTCTGGTTGTGAAGGAATGTAGTTTATAAATAATGACAATCTATTAAACATTTTACTATCCTTCCTCTGAAAACTGTCACTTGTAGAAGTTGCAAAGTCCTCATACTAAGACTAATTAGGTAGTGTATCTTCATTTATGGTTACATGTACTTACGTTTAGTTTCATTATAATTCAACTTGTTTTACACATGAGGAAACAAACAAATGAGGCTCTTTGAAAGCATTTTCAAATGCAGGTTAAACTTGAATAAACTAAACATTATTTTGCAATTAAATCTTCTATGGATCTCAATGCATTTCAATGTAAGCGCTAAACATTGCAAGAATTTCTTTCTTTTTTCTTCTAAAAATGGGGACTGGGACTTTTWTTCTGGATAGCCCATGACCTCTCCGCCACCTATCTAGTGCCCAGCACTCTCCCCTCAGCTGTTTTTCACCTCCTTAAGACCTAAGGAGAAGAAGGATGGTTGCCACCTGCCCGGTACAGAGCAGCTTAGGGACCCCACGAGTGCATAAGCTGCAGCCACAAGAGTCTACAAGGTAACACAGAGCAGCAGCCGCCAAAGCTACCACTGCTAAATAAAAGGAGCTCCACAGGTCTGTGGCTAATATAGAGGTAGCTCAGTCTTTAACCTACCACTTCCAGCTTTCTTTAATTATGCTTTAAAAAGAGGGCATACTTTGAGAAATAACTGATGACTAAAAATATTTTAAAGCTCCAAAAGGATCTTGTAATATATTTTTGGTAATGTGAAGAAAATCAGTCACTCCTACTTAAAATGATAATTTATTAGTCTTCCAGTTGCCATCATGTCAAACATCTTGATTTAGAAAAAAAAAAAAAAACCACATACTTTTATCCATTTGAAGTGTTACAGAAGTGAATAAAGTTTTTGGACACAATTGTAGCAACAAGACGGAATGTGAAATTGATTATGAACAGCTCAAAGTATTTGACTGAATGCTGGTTTGACTTTCAAAAGCCCCCAACTAATTTGTATTCATAGGTACAAAACCCAAAGCAGTATCAGTAAACGTCAAGAATTTTGGAAACTACATAAGTACTGTGCATTTTAGTTAGCAGTGGTAACAAATAAGAAACTCTTTTCCATGTCTCAGTGAAAGCCTCTGCGTTCGTGTGATAATAAATAAAGTAGGTTGGTTCAAATGTGAATACTACTCCCTGTCTGGGTAATCAGATTCAAAATATAAGATAGCAAACATTTAATTCAGTGTTACTATGATGYTATAATACTGAAGGCAACAGTACAGTTTAGGTAGAAAGATTTTTTTCTTTTGCAAGAAGGCTTCATCAAGTTCTTAAGGCTTCATCAAGTAATTGTCTTGATTGCCATCATATACTGATACTTAATTGTCATCATATACTGATTATTTTACACTGGAAGCTATGCAAAAATATATTCTAAAAAATGGAAATGTACATGGGGGAATGTGAACCTTTTCTGTATATTGCAAATTTGAATCTGTTCTTAAAACTATTGAGATAAGAAGACCTAGAAATAAATAAAGAATTTGATACCTTTTTCACTGTTTTTAGGATATCTTACCTTTATTAACTGTAACTCRTTTATAATCATGCATGAGACTATCTATAGCTCCCAATCTCTGAATTTCAGTTGATTACTGTTGGGGGCCCAAGGAGCTTCCAGGTTYTTTTCCTAGGACACAAACTTATTTATTTATTTATCTATCATCAGTATGAATTGCTAACAGCTGTGCTTCAGTGAATTACTTATATCAATTCTGCCTCTATGGGCAGAGGGGAGGAGCAGAACTGTTGCTTTACTTTTATTAAACAGAGCTGTATTTTGCTAAAGCAAAAACCTTATTTTGTCTTGACATTTGAACATTAAGCCTATTAAACCTTTGTCTTAGAAAGAGGCCCCCAACACAGAGCATGTATTTGAAGCAAGAAATCTTGAGCCTCACAGAAGAGTTGTGCTTTACACAAACAACTCCAATTTTAAGCCTGAGCTGTCCTTCCTAGTATGAAAGGAGTATTCAATAAAATCTAAAAAAAAAAAAAAAATTATCACAGACTTTTATATTTTTATAGTTCCAGCACACATCTTTTTTTTTAATAATTGTCCCATGTATACTTCTAATATGGTCCCAATTCAGTTCTGTAGTTTTAAAAAGTACACAGTAGAGTTACAACAGCTTCTAATTATTTCTGAAAGCACTAATGGATGGACTGAGCCACTACCTGTGCTTAATGCTTACAAAGAGTAGAAACTAAATAACATGCAAAGTTGAAGTATATTCTTCATCTCATGTGTGAAATGTTTATAATTTTGTCTTTTAACATTGACTAATCTGAACATTAGGGACTCAGCTTGAGGACTGAATGGCAAGCAGACARGACTACACGAAATCTGTATGCAAACAGGTATTTCCTACCAGAGCAAAGACATCTCCGTGCATCAGCACAACCCTCCCTAACATGAAACAGGCTCAACTTCAGTACCTGCTGGTGAGGAATTGTTAGTGTGTGGCACAAAAACAAGCACTATCACAACAAAGAAATGTCGTCTGTTACATAATTGCTACTTTCCCCCAATATCCACTACTTTTCAATACCAGACCKCTTGACAATATTAACCTTTATGTGAAGACTGAAGAGATGCCAGCAACTGCATTAGCATAAGCAGTATTTTTCACTGTCCTCCTTTGATAGCCTTCTTCATTAGTTTTCTGAAGTGTTATTAATTCAGAGCAGTCATAGCACTGTTGAACCTATATAATTTAATCACCACCTGGCCTTCTAGATCACAGATGAGAAAAGAAGGCCCAAAGAACAACAACCAGTTGGAACTCAAAAAAGKTAAATAACTATCTGGAAAAGTCTGCTTGATTTCGAGAAGTTAATTTTGAGTCAAAAMTGTAGTGTTGCTATGCGTAAAAATTTGTGGTCCTTCAATCTAACCAAAATGTTAAATAAACTCCTAAAGTAAAAATATAAATGAAAAAACAACAACAACAAAACAAAAACAAACAACAACAACAATAAAGAAATAAAACCAAGCCATTTGTCTGGCAATTATCACCCTTTTTTCTCTTTAGTTTTATGACATTTCCCTGTAAAAYATGGTATATTTTCAAACTCCTGAGAAATACGGAAATATTGCAAGTCATCCGGAAAAACAATAATGTAAGAAGATGCTCTTCTGCAGCTCCTTTGGGCTACACCAAGTTAAGTATTACCTAGAAACTTAAACATGCTGTGGCCAAACAGGATATTAAAGTCACAGCATTAACTGCACACCCAAATAAGTCTAGCCATATAGGAAGCATACATATCATGTTCTCTATCTCTTATTTAAGTATTTATTTGGGATAAATATTTTCTACAGCCCCCCCGACACACTGCARTTGAACAACTTTTCCAGGTATTTCAAACATTTGAGACACACACTGTGTAAACCAGCAATTGCTAGGTATCTGAATGAGTCTAAATGTGAATATTTTGATTAATAAGTATTTGAAATGTCTAGGAAAAGTTTTCACGACTTCAAATCCTGTCCATAAATATTTTTCTTTCTTTCTTTTGCCTTTAAGATACTAATGAGAAGTCCTGCTTTTTTAAGAAGAAAAGGTGGAAGAAAATTAAAGCATGGAGCTGAATTCAAACAGCAATATCTGGAAAAGGAGAGCAAACCACAGAAAGAACATGTTAATCTAAACCACTTTCCCTGTCAATGCGCACATTAACATTTCATTTTTAAAAGCTGAATTAAAGAGGTTACATGATTGATAAAATAGCTTCAGAAGCTATTTTTAAAGCTAGCATATTAAAACCAGCACAAGGGACTACTTTTGCACAATTCACTGTTTTATAAAGGTTTAACCAAATACTTTGGCTCTCCAATAATTTTCGTAGCAAAGTATAGTGGTCCTCCCTGGTCCTCAATAACTGGATGAAGTGTTTATATGTTTTCTATTAAGCAAATGATTCATGTGCACCAGCAACTAGGTAATACAGGCAAATACCTGATTTATGCAGTTTGCCCATAGAATGCAGCTAGTTGACTACCTGCCATATATAAGTATATGTACATATATATATACACACACACACACAAGTGACATATAAGTCACATATATAAATCACACATATAAGTCCAGAWATGCCCAATCTGACAGATAAATTATTGAAAAAAAATTTAATTTGGATAAATTTTTGGTGAAGACAAAATTCGAATACGTCAATGCAGACAACCAAACTTGAACAAACACAAGCTTACATAATACGGCCTGTTTTTCCACAGCTACTAGCGTAACACGCCCTTAGTATGTTCACTCGGTTTCACAAAGGACAAAATAAATCCCCATCAATAAAGGATTAAAAATGGCGCAGGTCAATTCCTGTTAACTTTAGCAAATATCAATCAACACTTTGCCAAAAATAATAGAAAAAGTCTTKCCAACATACTGTGCCTGATTCTATTTCAGTTTTAAAGCCATTCTGCAGATTCCACCCTGGAATATGGTACTAATGTCCTGCCTAAAGTAGAAGTTAAATGAAAAATTATCTATGTCCTTTCTAAGACTTCAGGGAAGAAACTATAATGGACACATATCTACCTTACTCATGTTCATTAACCTCTTAAGAAAGCAGGACTTCTATCTTATGGTTWATATAATGTGACCGTATAGGTCTCTCAAACTTTTTTTTTTTTTATAAAAATGTATGCTAACACAGTCTTTGAATAGAATCAATGAAGGACAACATAAAAATCTAAAATAAATAAAGAAATCTTTGTTTGTTTTGTAAATTCATCACATTGAGYTAGCATTACTAAACCAAAAAAGAATAAATTTTAATAAAAGTATGTAAAAGTATCCACAGATACTTAAAGGAATGTTAAGAACCTGTAAAGCGAATACTACTGAAGTTGCTCTGCTTACATTTTACAGAGCATTATGTAATTAAAATACCATCCAAACAAAATCCATATTCCAAGTCCAAATGCTAAACTTATCCTCACACAAGTACTTGGAATTTCAGTCAACAGTTTTAGCTGGAGTGGGATTTTACCCACAGGACCTSAGTATTTTCAAATCTGTGTATTTTAAAGAACATTTTTCACAACTAAATGATATTAGYTAGTTTGTATGCAATTTAAATATGCCCATCCAACTATACTCAATATTTCACAAATATATTTAAACTAGTGTCTCATGAGTGTTGGCCATATTGTGTCATCAGGGAAGTTTTTGCATCTTATCAGGAATCTCTATTTAAAGACTCAGGATACAGTGCACTGATTTTACCATGTTTTGGATCCATTTTAGTTGAAATGCATCTTCAACCAAAATACATTCATTTTTAAGATTACACGACTAACATCATCCAGAAAAAGAAAGGTCTATAATGCAATGAAGACCATATGTTCCTAACGTCTTTCTTTATCATATTGTTTAAAATCCTAAAATTAACTCTTTTTTTTTCTTTCACAACGGCGTAACATTTGTCATGTTTYTGAATATGCTGAAGTTTCTCCAGAGACAATACCTAAGCACTGCCTAAATCAGCAGTTTTCCCTTTYAAACTATTTTAAAAGTACAGAATAGCAAGTCCTGAATACATATTATTAAACACTGTATTGGTTTTCCTGGCTTAGAAGGCCTTACTCTATACACCAGGTATTAATCAGAGAATCAGTAATGCTTAGAAAAAGATGCCTAACTGCTTACTATCCACATATTTATTTTTATACATGTACTTATTTAAAAATTACTAAATGGGTCAGAAAGTACTTCAGCTGGGAAGACACTTTTACTTTAAGTTATCATTGAGTTAAATTGGAGCATGATCAAGCCCTGAAGTGCATTTTTTCCATCTCTTTCTCACACATCTTCCTCGAAAGAAACATCACATTAGACCAACAAAAACAACAAAAATATGTAGTCAAACTACAGATTTTATAAACATTAAGCCTATGAATTGGGCAGAGAAGAAAGCAGAAGGAAATAGGTAAAAACATTAGATAAATTGTACCTACTTCTAAAGCAGCAYTAGTTTTTCTCTTCCTTTTTTTTTAAGCTTGTAACATTTCTTGTTTTAAGTAAGATTACTATTTGAAAGCATATTAAATAATATGACAGTATTATTTGGAAATCTTACTAACCTCAAAAAACAGTTATTCATTGTTATTCATTTTAAAGCAATATTCATTTTGCATCCAGACCTAAAATGAAATTTTACTTGCTTCAGAGCCTACAAGGTATCTCCCCATCAACGAGGAAAAAGATTTTCATTTTATGAACATCAGAAAGTCAAATTTGCATAGATATAGTCAACTTCTGYGAAGAGTAAGTTTTGTAGAAAGAATAAGTGTTAACAGCTCCAGCCCTACTGAAAATCTACTTTAATTTCCTTTCCTCCTAGCACTCAAAAAAACAGAYGCTTTACACAGAATTACAAAAGATTTATGTCAGTATTTATTTTATCCAAGCAAATACGTGTTAAAATTTAAGAAAAAAAAAGATAGCAACAAATGTCTCAGATTTCAAAAACACATATAGGCCAAATTTTTCATGACAAGCTCAACATCCATTTCTAAAAGGAGTTCCTAGTTTTTTACTAACTTGCATRTACCACTTGAACGATTATGCAGTATGTGGGCGTACCTTACAGTCGTTTTCTTAACATCTGCATTCTGTGTTACATTCTAACTGTACAAGATGTCTGATATTTTTTCTTTATCTTGAACCTTCAAAGTGGTAGGTTTACCAGAGGCAAAACCACACACCAGAGAATATGAGTCATATAATAAAGAAACATCTCTTCCCTTTCTCCCCCTTCCACCCTGAAGCGATAACAACCTAAAGACACTCTATTGTAAATGGCTTCTTTGGTAATATTGATAAAAGGAGCAACTCATAATCATTTAGCCAATGAATGAAGTTTTTTTTTTTTATTCCTTGTTGTATCCATAACATATTGCTCTTGGTATCATTTTAAAGCCAATTAAAAATTACATTATAATAGAAATTGAATTCCTAATAAGTATTAGAATGTCTATGTGCTTGCTTACATGTTAAGCAGAAAAATAAAACATACTACACGTTTCTACAAATGATAGCACTAGAATGTCAAAATACTCAAATACAGGATGCCCATGCAAGTTAATCCACAGAGCATCTCTAAGCTGACCACAAAAGAGTAACCTCAACACAAAAATAGTTAGCTTTCTAATGATTCTGTATCAAAAGATGGCAACACGTGACAAAATACTGCTCACGCCAACTGCACAAGAGAAGCACAACGAGGAGATGAGGAAGCAAGGCACCTTAGGTGGCCATGAGTTACCGAGTTTCCCCTGTGAAATGCGCTAAGCACTGGAGTAGCTCTCCCTGCCCACGTCCTTCCATGCCCCTGCATACAGGTCGCCTACACCTCCTCAGACTGACATCCTCCTACACYGAATCACATGTAGGAAAAACAGCCTTCAAACAAAGTCTTATCTGCAGTGTCAACACATATAATCGTATCAGAATTTTTTAAGAGATGGACTAAATAATAGAAGAAAAACAGCATTTAACTTCRGCATCAGCAAATAAATTAGTAAAATATAAACATCAGCAAATAAATTATTTACAACAAAACTCAGCAACACTAAAACAGGTGCAACCACCGTTTGTAAGAAAGTTAACCTTGTGGCAATGCTGGCACAAAGCTCTTCTCAAGAGCATCTTCCAAAAAGTAGGAAAAAAAAATAATTTCACTGATCAAAGTGAGAGCTCTGCATCCCCTCACCCCCAAAACAGAGTAACATWATGTTTTCTATTCTTACCTGTGTATAGTCGAAGTCAGAGAGAGGAGCTATACTCTTGATGTAGTCCATTCGAAACTGGTTTTCTGGATTGGCCAATGGAACTGGGGGTATTAAAGTGCTCATAGCTGAAACTATAGTCTAGAATTGGATAAAAGGAAAACAAGTGCATTAATCTGGATAAATCTAAGATACAGAATCAACAGAAGATAATCCCATCTGATCAGCAAAACGGGATTTTCTCTACCCAATCTTAGCACAATCCTTATCGTTTCCTGTACACCCAAGGATTTAAGAACAGTATAAAGAATGCTCTTACCACAATCGCATCTTTCACATTTTTCCGAATATCCAGTATTTTCTGTTTCTTTTCTCTGCATTAAAACAGAAATATTAACACTTTGATGTTTTCTTTCAAAGCAGTGGGATGCTACAGCAGTTCAAAGTCAGCAATATTATTTTTTTGTTTGTTTTTCTACACTGCCTGCTTATTCATCTGCTCTTCAATCATTAACAAATACTAACAGAAAATAGCATTGAGATAAATACATTTTTCCCCTTATCCCTCCTTTCATGTACTATGAAGAACAATTACACATCCACCCTTAAAATACTGATAAATAGCCACATCTGCAAAGCCTTCCCTGGGAGAACTTGAAGCCCTTCTCTCATTTCTGCAGCATGCTGTGGACATGCACCAGACTGGCAATACACAGCTGAACGGCAACAGATGTCTAAATTTAACACTATAGATTAATAACAAATTTCGGCAAAGAGTTCTTCAGAGAGAAATGATRTGGCCCCAGAATTGTGAATGATTTCTAACAAACGTTCAAAATTACTTTCAGTTTTACCCCAATACCGGAAAAAGAACAGCCCCTGTCATCCTGAATGCGACTTGACATGTATTTTTGGTTGTGCTACAGACAGATGCAATATTTAGTTATTTGCTTCTATGTAAAAAGTAGTCGCCATGTTGTTGCTACAGAGGGGCCTGTCAAGCGCTGCAGTAGCAACAGTGCGAAAATACTGTGAGGGGGCCAGGAGGAGAAAGCGCAAATATACAATAGCAGCAATTTCCTTATTCCCTCTGCCCTCCTGCCCTCCCTGCCTCCCTCCTTCCCAGCGCGGTGTCAAGCCACCGAAATGCRGTGGGGAGGAAGAGCAGGGGCTCTCCGCGGTGTGTTCCGTGTGCTAACCTGTTTCAGGCGGTTAATGAAAAACAAGTCACAAAGTGACAATAATTCTTACTCTGAATTAAATCCATTGACATGCAGGATTCGCATTTGTTTCACAATAGTGCTTTTTCCTGACTCACCGGCCCCTAAAAGAGAAAGAAGGAAAGGCAGGACATTGTGATGCGCGGTGCAGGGCTCCCTATTTCCCCCCTTTTCTTCCCTTTCGGACGCCGCGCGACAGCATCTCCCACCTCCGGCGGCGCTTCCCTGCGCGTGCATCCATGTGGCTCCCGCGCCGAGCGCGGCCGGGGGACGCTTCCCATGCGGCTCGCAGGCAGCCGGCGCTTCCCGTGCCGCACACACACACACACGGACACACACACACACGGACACATCCACCTTCTCCATGACACCCGCTCGCCGCTGCGGGCGGCCCGGGCAAATGCCCCCTCGCCGCCCCTCTCGCCCCCTTACCCAGCAGGAGCAAGCGATGTGTCGCTTTATAAGCCAGCCTCTCTTTCTGCAACTGCTTCTCTATTTTTTTGTTGGCTTCTCGCTGCGCTTTCTCATCGATACGCTGATCCTCCGTTTTGCTGTTGCCCAAACACCCCATAGCTGCCGCTTAGGATGGATGTCAAATGGTCGTCTTTGTATATGTGGTATTTACAAGGGGGGAAAGGGGAGGGGGGTGAGTCGGTATATCCCGGTAGCCCTGCGACGCTTTCTCTTCTCTTCTTCCCCCCGGTTGCTCAAATAAAAATGGTCTCTAGCCGCCTCCGGATCAGAACGGAGTTTGTTTGTTTGCTTTTTCCCCCAAGGAGATGCGAGGAGCAGCCGGCGAGGTAATCGTCCCCAGGCAGGGAGGGGGTGGGGGGAGAAAGCTGTGCAAAAATGTCTAACATGCACCGYGGAGCGCGAGCGAAGGGCTCCTCCTGGAAACCAGCCGAACGCCGCTCGCCGCTCCCTCCCCACCGCACACACAATCCCTATATTTCTCTGTAAAGGTCTATTTTTGTCTTTCTAACTCAGCACTGCCTCTCTCTGCGAGACCAGGAAACAGTCAAACTACGGAGCCCTACAGCGCTGGCGCCCGCACAGAGCAGGAAGGTGGAGGCTGGATCCACCTGGGCCTGGCGGGAGCGCTGCAGGCCGATCCCACGCGGCCCCCCATGCCCCGGGATCCCGCTGCCCCGCTGGGGGCACCGGCCCCACTCATGGCCGGGTCGCGGCTCCTGCAGAACSCGGGGCTGGCTCTGCCCGCAGAACCCGGGGCTGGCTCTGCCCTGCTCGGCGCTCTGCTCCCCAGAGCCCGGCGCTGCAGGCGGGAAATGGCGCTGCTGGCCCTCGGCCTTGCCCCAAGGAGGGCAGCTCTGCCCCAAGGAGGGCAGCTCTGCCCCGCGAGCGGCGGCACAGTGCTCGCTGCCGGCTGGGCCTTTCCCAAGCGGATCGGCACGCACGGAAAGCAGGGCCGCTGCCGGGTGGCGCGTGGCACGGGGCAGCGGGCACGCCTGGCTCGGAAAGCCCACCCTGCCACCCGCGTGGTGCCCATGGCCACGGCCATGCCGCGGGAACGTGCCGGTGCCACCAGGACGGGAACGGCCCCCGCAGCCTGCCCAGGAGCTGCCACCACGCCGCCCAGAAGCAGCGACCCATCGAAATCCGGATACCTCCTTCTACACGCACACATGCACGCTACACCGCATGTTACATATGTGCTGTGTGTATGACACACACGTGTAAACACACGCATCATGCTACTAACACGCACGCGCGCACGCGAGCTTTTTCCACAGACTGTCACAGCAGCACAGAGCTAGGAGGTTTCTCTGGCGTTTTTCTTTCAAATACTCTGAACTCCATCAGCTGAACAGGAAAATGAAGCCTGGCAGCCCGCAGGATTATTTAATCCAAACACGATCAGGTAGATGCTGACAGCCCCCACCCAAACAAATCTTTAAAGACAAGAAGCTTCTTGTTTCACTTTCCTACCTTTTTAGGTGTTAAAATGAGACCAGCAAACTAGACCCAATTATAGGTATTTCTCTTTGATGCAAATCTTCTCTCACCTTGCAGACTGGCAGCTCAGAGCCGGTGCAAGCACAACAACACGGCACCTGGATTTTTCTGAAATCCTGGCTCCCCTGTACAGACAGTAACAACATCCACCATTCAAACGTGGTTCCAGATCCACTGCAGCACAGAAAAGGATGGACAGAGAATCCCTAAAGTCTCAATATATCGTCCCTTTTACGTCCAGGTATAATTATTCACCCAGTTTCCAACATCCCAGGCGGATTTTCTAAGAGTGATTGATAGTCACGTTTTGAAAGCTGCTTCTCTTAAATCTCAGTCTGACCAAGATCAATGAGAGAATTACCACCTATTTCAATGCAACAAAAAGTGATTTTTTTATCTAAAAAGATAAAGCACTAAGGGCATACGTAAGCAAAAGACACACAGACGTTACAGAGGGATTTAGGCCTTTTTGAATTGCTCTCTCGTTTAGGCAGGAAGTGCTGGATCTAAAATGAAGGAAGAGGAACTTGCACTGTCTCCTTTGAAAGCATGCTGTAAATCGGGGAAAATGGGAGGATGCAGAGGAGAAACACGCAGTGCTCTACCTTCCAGTGCAATAGTGTGTGTGGATCTTTGCAGTAAGCAGCAAAAATTCAGCTCCTTAAAAAGAAAAAAAAAGAAAAAGGATAAAAAAAGGAAAAAAAAATCAGACGATTCTATTGAATTCAGGTACCGGTACACCTTTTTGTGCTGCTGCTTGATCTTGAAGCTGTTTTATTTTCTTCCTTATAAAGAGAGAATGAAGACTAAAGATGAAAATCGACAGGATCTGCCAGCACCAGCCATGCATTTTTTCAGTGTTACTGAACCATATTTTTTCAGGATACACTGCTATTTTTTTTCCCCATTTATGCAGGTGGGTTCAGATGCACAGCTGAGGATAACTGCTGGTTTTTGAGGCTGGCAGGCCTGGGATGCAAGATGAAAAGCTTTGGTGAAAACGGTCATACTTGGTCTGTGCCCCAGCCCCGTGCAGGCTCCAAACTGAACGGGCCCCTCTAGAAATCACTAGCCAGGTCTGGCTTTTGTGTCAGAAGCCATAATTCATGATGCACAAGGTGTATGGAGCCAGATTTATTTCCTATTTAAATATCTCAGTGAGAGAACTAGGTCCCAAATCTGGCTGGTGTCAGATGGCCCAAGGAGCTAAATCTGCCTTATTTTTTCCCCCTCCTCTCCTTAGCAGTTTTACCCCCATATGTACTTTTTTTTTTTTTTTTCAGGGTAGATTTGTTACAAGATTTGACCAAAAAAAAGGCTCAGTGCCACTGAATAGGATTTAACAGGATCCTGGTATATCCTGCTTTTACCTTTCTCCAAGGAGGGAAAGTGTTCCGCATTTCCTCTCTCCCCCACACAAACCCCATGACCCTTTTGGGTCTCTTCCTCCTGAGGAAAGATCAGCCAGTTCAAAAGGAACAGGCGTGAGCAACCTGTGCCCAGAAGAAACTTCTGGCTGTATTCACCCTCCCAGTCCTCCCTCTGCTCTTCCAAAGTGCACCATTTCTTACCCAGGACACATCTGAAACTACAAAGTCCTAGAAATGCTGGTAAACACAAACCTGTCACTCTCCTTCACTCAACTTTCACTGCAGATTTTCTTTTTCCTCAGGGAGAAATCACAGCTATATCACATGCATGAATGTATCCTCTGCACACAGAGACACCCCAACTGTGACCATAACACAAATTCAATACAACCCCTCCCTGTAAATGGTTTCCACATCACTGCTTTACCAAACAAGCTCCTAGTGCAAATCACACATGCGGATTAAAATAAAAGCCTGGGCAAGGGAAAAGGAGATCCTTCCTGTTCCTGCCCTCTCTTCTCATGGCATCCTCCTCGAGTTCCTGGTCCTCCTGGAAACAGGGAAATTCACACTGCTTCTCCCTCAACAAGACCAGGCAACGTATGTGTACAGGCAAACTTTTACATCTGTATAGATCTACATACATATATAAAGAAAACGCACACTGAACAGGTATGTGTGTAAATAAAACCAAGCTTCTGCTTTCTGCTCAAGCACATGGTGTCACACTGTGAACTCAGGCAGGGACGCATGAACCCTCCTGGTGGAAAACCAGCGACACCTTCGTTTTTTGTTTTCTTTTGCAGGTGCTCACTCCAGATCGCGTGGTTACTAAGCCTCAGTTGCAGTGTTGGTTGGTTTCGGTCACTTTTGTGGAGGTTACATTTGTGTACTTGAACAGGGGAAAACTGACAGCCCAGGTTAAGCAATGTTCAGGGAAACAGTCATTACTGGATGGCCACTCCTGCCCCAAGGTCACAGACTTGTTTCTCCTGCCTGTGTTTGGGGTAAAATGTCCACAAATAGGGGCCATAAAAACCTGGTGAGAACTAACAGGGAGAGCCTGCAGACACCTCTGGAGACGCTGCAGCTCCTTGCTCTTACCCAGAGATGCAGAGTTGTTTCTTGTGGGCTTGAGCCGGCTCTGCAATAACCTGCAGACCCTTTGGAGACACCTCCCTTTTGCATAGCACCTCCTGTGGCTTGGGATCTGGTTCTCAAAGAAGGAGCAAATGCAGAAACAGATGCAGACAAAAACTAGAGGGGAAGTTAAGCAAGTGGAGAATGGATTTTTCCTGCTTGTCACTCTTTCTGCCTTCCCTTTCACAAGGGTCTTGACTTCATGCTGTCACTGTCCTAAAGCAGGGACACTGCACCAGCTGGATAACAGTGAGATGACCAGAGCTGCTGTTTCTGCCTAACTGAACTCTCTTGCTCACGTATTTGCACGTCAGGATACACAACTCTTACTACTAACTACTTCATGGGGAAACCAAGCTCTGAAAAGTGAAAAATAAATCCATATTTGTGTATGCCTTCAAGAAACACAGTTAAACAGAATTCTTTCTGTTTGGTAATAGTTTCTTCTTGGTATGTTTTTTCCCTGCAGATGTCAAATATTAACACAAGTGTACACATTCTCCAGAAYGCTACATCTGGATTTTTATGAAATARATGAAYGAGGAACCAAGAAAATTATGAACCYGATCATATTAAAAATAYTGACTACAGATCCCAAAAGTGCAGCATTAGCACGTGTACTGTGAGTGTCATTCTGAGCAATCCAACCTTGGTCCTTTTRTATTGAAACCCGTGACCCCAGAGAGCTCCTGAAAGGGCGTTGAGGGGAGATACTCAATGGCAAGAAGMAGCAAGGGAGAGGAGCCACAGAAGTCAAGGGACACATTTCCACAGCTGCTGCAGTCCTGGACCTAACCAACCCCACGTCCACACATCAGGGTCAAGCTCACTCATGCATCAAAGTGTCAGCAGGACACAGTCAGAGGCATAATAAAGCTGAGAGKTTCCTCAGCTCCAAGTCCCAGTTTTAGCATCCTCACTCCTGTGCCATCCTTGGCAACACAAGCAGATAACTCATCTGAGAAAGCAGCGGACCCTCTTCTCCTCCTCTCCCTCAAGACACATCGCCCGTGTCTCTGAGGGGCGCTGCAGTCAAAGGCAGAGGGCAGATGCAGCAACGTGGTGGGTGAGTGTGGAGTAAGAGGWGTGGGGTAAGAATGGAAACAGAAGTTTTCCAGAGATAAAGAGCAGATAGCTGCCCACAAAAGTGAGGATAATAGACTTTCACCCTAAGAAAGCACTTGTGAAGTAGAGGATTAGTTCCAAGAAGTGCTCTAACAAACCAGGCACGTTTTTTTTTGAAGCCAGCATTGTAAAGCCTCAGGTGAAAAGCAGATTTACACTATGATCTTGTTAAAGAAAGAGGACAATTCTCTTTCATTCACGCTAGTTATTCCTCATCCATGTCCTGCAATATGAGACAGGGAAAGAAGGATTTCTATTTTGGTCATCCCAGTTTGAACCTATATACTAACTGGTAAGATAATTCMCATGCTTTCACCTGTCTTTGCAAACTAGAACCCCCTTGCTGTGAAGGCAGACTCGCATGGCAGCACTGCACACACTTCCATCCGTTGGTACTGGAGGCAGAAGTCGATGAATGAAAATAAAAGAAGTCCAGCAAGGGCCTAATAACATTTAACAGACTAAGTAGCCTCATGCAGATTACATATTGTCACATATTACAATCAGATAATAATGTTGAACTAAGTGACACGGAAGCCTTGGCAATGAGCAAAAGGGCAAGTTCTCATTTAATGAATCTGTGAGCCTCTGTTACAGGATACGCTACACTGCTACCAAACAGGAGATCCACCACAGCATCCYCAGCTATGTGAGAAGTTTTACACAGCTGGGCCCTCCAAAGAGGGAACAGCTCCTTCTTCTTGCCACTTCTTAAACCTAATAACCAAAGCAATATACTCACATTTTGAGCAAAAGTAATTCCAGCCAGTTGTACAGGAGAGTCTTCAGGATTAGTGAGATCTAAATGCAACCAAGCAATTTAGGCCAATATGCTGATATCTTCCTAATTTAGAAGAGAATTCATCTTAGCTCAACAAGAATTACAGCTAGAGCTGCTAATTTAAAAAAACAGAGAAAAATCCATAYACAAGAGATGCCCCAGATTCTCTGAAACATATTGACCAGCATCTTGCACAGCTGCAGCRGTACAGCCAAACCATTCATCCTCATTTTATCCAGGACTCTGGGTGTCACACAGTATTTTGCATTTAACACTCAGCGGCCAGGGTGACCTCCAGGCTCTCCCCAGCGGGCCAGGAGCGCAAGCCACGCGGGGGGACGCTCACGCAGGACACTGCACGTGGGCAAGGCCCGCCTGAGCCTCACCTGTACGGGGGGCACCCGCCCCTGCGGCACGTGCCMGGCCACGCACTGGCCGCACGCCCGCTTCTCACGCAGCACTCTGCCCGGTTCGCTCGTCTCTGCGCCCACCACCAACACATCTGCTCGGTCATTGTGCTTGTGCTTGTGCTTGTGTTGCCTCTCTCAATATGTAAAGAAATGCACTCGATTTCTTTATCATGGACTAACCATTCTGCTTGAGAAATTAAGTTTCAAGTATCCCACCAATAGTAGATTTTCGAGTCTACATAGCTAAGCTGGTGRCATTCAAAATCATGGTTTAACTTTAGTTCAAAAGTCTGTAGTCAGTGAGGATGTGTGTGATTTCCCTAAACACCTCATTTTGACAAATAAACATGATCCTCCCGTACAACTATCTTTATATGAATAAAGAAATTTGTAACTATTTTTCTAGTGATTGTATATTAATGCAGTCCCAGTATCCCAAAGTATGGGTTACTTAACAGCAAGTAAATCCTTTTGCTAATCCTGTTTAGGGATCCCAACATGTTGCTAGACACAACTGTGATCTGTAAAATCTGGCTCCAGGAATAATATTGCCAAGCTGCGTGTAGCCCTGCACTCTGATCCCTATCAATAACCCTTCTTGCAGAAATTTGCTGTATTTCTTAGCCTTCCTATGCCAGACTGCATAAGTCTGGGCTAAGAGATCCAGATAAAACATCCAACCTTATTGAATAACCACATGGTGCTTTTATCCTCATCCATCTATCGTTTCTTACCCTCCGTGCCTTCTTGCAACACATACTTGTTGAGTCATGTTCAGCTTGGCTTTTTGTGGTATAGATCTTCAGTTTGCTATAGATATTTTGTGGTATGTGTACATAAAGCAGATGAACTATCAGCTTAAACAGCCATCACATGTTGGCTGGTAATAGAAAAGACATGATTTGACAACCAAAGTGTCCCTTTCCAAAACCATGCTTATACTGCAGTTAAAGTTCTCTTATTTCAAAATGTGAAATTATTTATTTCCCTGGAGAGACAAAATAGGAGATATATCTGGAAGATTAAGCAGAGAGACTATTTGCAAGATGGTATTTCATGAGTATGTATCTGCATACATATGTGGGAGAGGGAAAAAAAATCATAAGCATAGGGTGACCATTTCCTGGGAAATAAGTCTCAAAATTATATGGGTATTCTAAAGCAACCTTTCTAGAATGAGCCAATGAAATTCAAGGCCATATAATCTTACTGATCCTATTTTTTACTAGAAAACAACCTTTTTTTTTTTTTTTCCCTCTCTCCCCACCATGTACTGAGCTATTTGTGCAACATAGGATAGATTCTTTGGAGCCAGTACTTGTTTAGTTTATTCTAGGGATCAAGAATACGGAGGAAAGCTCCCAGGAATTACATCAGGATCATTTCACTTGGGATGGAAGGTGATCAAAGAATCTGCTGTATGCATGAATAGGAAGGTTAAAAGGGTAAAAGATCCAGAGAACCTGTGCACATTTTGCAAAAAGTCACTTAAAAACAACAAATAATTTATATAAAAATCAGTATTTTCTCACATGGGAAAGAAAATATTTATTTTTAAAATGAAAATATATGGTATGAGAAAACATTCTAAATTCTGGCAACATTTTCCACAGGTTTAAAGTATCAGTGGGATCAACAGTTGTATCTAGTTCCTTTGTTTATTTTAGGAGAATCACTCTAGCTTGCTGCCGTGAAACCTCCTTAAATTTTAGCTGTCATCCACAYGGTGCAGTGCAGTGTCATGCAAAAATATTACTGTACTGTCTGAGGTGAGCAAAATTGCAAAAATTGCAATTGCAAAAGCAAAGTCCATCAGTCCTCGTCAATAGCTGTTCAGCAGGCTACAAATACAAGTTTTAAAAGCTTATAGTTGCTTGAAATGTTTATCGACTTATAACAATTTTCAGTCATGTTTTTTATGTTCAGCATTTAAGATTAAAAAAAAAATCTTCACACATTTGAATGCTTTAAACTTTCCTATATGCAAGCTTTCTTCCTGCTCAAAATCAGCAGCAGCARTCTGTCACCTCCATCACTAAACCGAATGACAAGACCGTTCTTCCCTTTCTTGCCACCTATTCTTTATAATATGTAAATCTTAAGGAACTACATTTCTAAAGTTGATGCAATAGCACAAAAAGTCAGCCTGCCAGCAAGCCTGTGAGCACAATTACAACCACTAATAAAGACGATCATAGCCTGCTAATAAAGGACTATTAGATACATTATGTCTATCTTCTACACAGTTCTTTTATACGGACACTGATTGAGGACACTTGATTTAAGTGAGAACGACCTCTATAAATTTACATTGGCAAATCTGTTATAAACTTTTAGGCTGCTTAGGGACCTTTGTCTGCTGTAGGGAAAACCAGCTATTTATAGCTCAGCCCTGCAAAACATTTACCAGAAATACAAACCAGCGTAATATTGTGTTTATGAAGACAAGCGACTGTAAGGATACAAATACAGAYGTAAGGGCTGTGCACATAAATGACTTGCATTAAGTCAAATACTTGTGGTCCACATGTCAATTTATACCACATTTGGAAACAGACTCCTATGTATTAAGAAACATTCAAGAATTCTACCTGCAAAACATATACCACATGTAACAGGAATGTGTCCTATATTATTTAACTTCAAGCAGTTTTATACAGGCTGCAAAAGCAAAYGTTCAAAAAATTTAGCAAACTCCTAGATTCGGGTTGTCTGTGCACTTCAAATTGAGCCCCTTAACACGGGAATATCATTATCCAGTTCTTGTTTAAATTTTAGATTTCAGGACATGYATGGTGAAGGGATGACCATGATCTCTCAGCAAGATATATCTCGAACAAAGCAAAAATAAAGAAAAAAAAATAAAAACTCCAAACCAAAGTAAGCCTCAGAACATATCAGCTACGGTATCCCAGCAAAGAGGAAAACGTTTGCATCGTGCTGATGAGAACTGCAGAGAACACCACCAGCTTTGGTCACCCCCGCTCAAAGGAAGCGATCCCAGAGAGGCAGAGGTGCCGGGAAGAGCTGTTGAGATGCTGAGSGGAAAGTCTGTGTTAGGGCAGGATCTGCTGGATCGGTGATGCCCACTGGCTGCTCGGAGCAGCCCTGCCAGGCACGCAGGATGCTGGGCAAGACTCCGCCTCGCCTGTCTCCTCAGCCTGGGCCACAACTGCTGACAGTTTCTATGCGAGCAAGCACACCGTGGTGCGCGCGACAGTTTGACCACACGCACGGGTCAGGGCCACTGGCTTCAGCGGGCAAACCGAAGGCAAACCACTGCTTTCCTCAGCAGTCCAAGAAAGCTAGAGGAAACCTTTCAATGTAATCCAAGCCACTTCATCTAATGTAACAACACTGTCGTGAGGTGGAATGAGCTGGGAGGAAGCGAGGCGGGAAGAAGCAAGAGTTTCCAGCCACCAGAAGAGCAAGTTCTTGGCACAACCAACGAGGTAAAAAGAAAGCAAGGAGTAACTTGGTCCATGCAAGGGAATAACACAGCAATCGTTAAGGAGATGAAGCTCACTGATGTAGAGGCCCCTTTCGTTGCATTTCTAGCACATTTTGACGGGCTGCTCTTCCTCCCATGGTGGTCTTGCTCTGCTCAGCGAGAGGAGACAGAACATGGCCATGGCCATGCACCTTTCTAAACTCCTTCCCTCTCTTGTGGCAACAAACTACAGCCTCAGGACTAACCTTTCAGTCCCCTCATATCTATTTCACACCTTTCCCATATTGCTTCCCTACCCTAATTTACCTCTTTTTTTCATTATTTACTACTTTATAATGAGATTTTTTTTTCTATATATGTTCTACAAGAAGATATGTACACAGGAGAAGATAAAACTATCACTCACTCATGTGTTTAAATTTTCCAGTCTTAGCTTTTTCACCTCCCATATCTAAGATGGCAAAAAATGTATACACACTTCTTACACTTCTTTATATATTTTCCTATTTACAGGCTTGAGCACATAGCCAAAGTATGCCAAACTACACCTAATGGATGTAGTATCTTTACAGATATTCAAATCTTAAATACACATATGCACACGTATATTAAACACAGGGATATTATTTATTTACTTATGTATTTAGAAGTATGCTACCATATTTTAAGACATAAGTTCTTAAAAAGTGTCAAGTATGATGAAAGCAGTTTGTTGCAGAAACCATTATAACTAAAACATCATTTTCCACACTGACCAAAAAAGTATTTCCTGGTAGCATTTGGATTGCTTTTAAATTAAACAGACCTATGTTCTCTTAGTTATATTCAAGTGATATCAAAATAGTGCAAATATTGCTATAGCCTACTCTACTCCAAATAGGTCACATATATATATTCATATTCATATATGTATATATATATACTTTTACTTGGCACATGAAACTTGTGTCATCAGATTTAAATATTTTCTCTATGCTTGGAATCTGCTCACTTGTGCAGATTTATATCCTTGGTAAGAGGAGCAAAATCTGATATGGGCCACAATGAAAACGTGCTATGATCACGCTTAATACTYCCTAAATGTTATGTCCACTAAGGGTTAAATCCGTCTGTATTATAAAACTCTATCATCAATTAGAATTTTATCCAACAGCAATGAAAAAGCCAAACTCTCCTAATGCGATTTGTCTGGCTATATGCTGATTTCTACAGCTGAGCTTGTTACCAGATGTCACGCTAATACTGTAAATCAGAAGTGAGCTGCAAACATTTGCAAGCAGATGTTTAAAACCTAAGAATTAGGAAAATTATTATRTTATCTCTAATTACTCCCTTGAAATGCCTTTTTCTCTTCATTGACTGCAAAGATTCAAGGTGAGTTCATCTGGAGGGCTAATAATCAGTGATCAGAAATCACTGTGAAATGGAAATAACTGTTACTAGCAGGAAACAGTTGAGCAACAGACACAATGGCAGCAAGCCAAAATCTGTGTATTCTTAGTGATGTGTTAATAACYAGGAAAGTAAAGGTGCAGGCCTGGAGATCAGCAAGGTTCCCTGCTGGATGAGCTTTTGCAGTTCATTTAGCGCTTCTGCTTAAGACCAATCACTCCCAGTGACATGAATGAATCCACTTCTTTCACAAAAAACAATGTTAATGCTTGTTAATGCTTTCCTTCACCTAAGAAGGAACAGTAATTTCAAAACAGTGCTGTTCAGCATGCTACYCTACCTGCTGAATTAATTGCTATCCAATTGCAGACGTCACTTGATAAGAAATTCCATATGGGCAAACAACTCGCAGCCCCAAATCTCACGAAACAACCACTGTGTCAGTGACAAAGGTGTAGGGAGACATGGGAAGACAAAAAAAATAAGGCTTCAGTTGTATGTTACCCTCTATTTAATCACTACAGGAACTGTGAAAATGAACTGTTCTCTCAAAAGCTGGCATCTTGAATTTTTAGAATCTGAGGTAATTCCCCTTGCYCAAATTCTATCATAACCAAAGGTGAGCACAATTTGAATAAAATGTCTTATAAGCACTGATGCCAATGCATTGGCTGGCATTCTTTTTATTTATTTATTTTAAAGGAACTTGCAGGCAAGCCCCAGTCCWGCATCCAACTGAATCAATAGATGGAGATTCTCCTTATCAGAAATACTAACTCATTCTTTAATTTTGCATAACATATGAAAACTAGCATTTACCTACTAATGCACTCAGGTAGTCCTGAATTTTCCCTAATAAAAAACAGAAAGGATGCAGCAGTTAACTATTTTCTTTCCCCCTACAGGGACATTGTGAATTTCTTCTCYGTGCTGTGGCACTCTTGGTTTGCAYGCAGACATGCAAAACATTTCTTGCTTTTGGTTTGAATTTACCTCCTATAGTGATCTTCTGTAATTTTTCAGGCTTGTTTTTCTCTTTAGCTCAGGTCCCTCACCTCTTCTCCCCACCAGAAGAAAAGCCCAGCAGYATCCCAGAATGGCTGAGGTGGGAAGGGACCTCTAGAGATCATCTAGTCCAACGCCCTGCTCCAGTGGGGACCCCCAGGGCASGGGGCAGAGTCGCAGAACATCTGCGCTCTGTCTGTGTGCCCGTGCCACCTTCCAGGGAGTGTTCCTGCACTGACGGGACAGGCTTGTATAAATTCACAGATTATCATCTGGCAAAATTTAAATTAAGAAATTAAAAGATAAAATGAAAACCGAATGTACAAAACTCAGAAACCTCACCAGAAAGTGCAGTTGAATACAATTCTTTGGGCTGAACTAGAATTACYGCTAGGAAGTTTGCTCCATTCCTTTTGCTCTGTTTATGGTCTCCGCTGTGCACCGTGATGTAGCAGGATAACTGCCCGTATTTGTAATTGCCACTATTTGGACGGACTTTTTGCCTAGCCAAAAACCTCAGTATTACTTTTCCTGAGAAAAATTCATGGATGGGCTGGAGATCTGGAAGAGCATTTYTGAGATGGCAGCAGCCACAGCTACRAKCATTTTTAGGGCTTYAGCAACATTCAAGAGAATTAATTTACAGAAAGACTGATAASTCATCCATCAACCTGACCATGGACCCACAACCACTCTAATGATAATAGAGTATCTACCTTCACTGGTAGAGTTTTTGTGAAGTTTGAGGAATGTGTATACCTTAGAATCCAAGGTCTATAAAATCTCCTGTTCACAGCTAAAGTATTTTTTCTTTTAAACAATGACTGCTTCACTTGAATATAAGACAAARAGATATTCAAAATCTGAACATATTTCTATAAAATAGGTAAATATACCCTAGCTAWACTTTTTCAGATAAACATCAGTTTAAAGTCAAAAAACAATGACAAAAATATGRGTACCTGAAGATTTGCATGAAAATTGATTTAAATATTTGCTGACCATTATTATATTTGTTAAATACATGCTGTGGATTTTCATCCAGCTTTGACTTTAAAATAAGGGGTATATATTGAACTTTCTAAAATTATGGCAAGTAGAAGGCCAGAAGAAATAGAGGACAGACCTAGGCTTGTAAGTATTTTATATCTACATTTTCAGATAAAGCCTTTTGCAATATTCTTTTCAAAATTTTATCTAGTACATTTTGAGCAACTTTTTTGTGGGTGGCCCTATGCCTGAAATCCTGAAGACATAAAGTTGTTCAAGAACTGTATCCCTACCATAAGGCCTTCAGTTTTCACAATGATCCAATATTAGTTAAGCCAAATTTATTAGTTGTCTTATTCTGATAAACTATCAAACCACAATAAAAGTTGATTTTCTTCATTGTGCCTCCACTGCAATCTGCATTAGGTATTAGAAAATATTCAAACGGAAGATGGAGCTTCAGCAAGTAAATTGTTGAAATCTGCTCTTCAAATGTTTTCTGTGTCAACCAAACAATATTTTCCTCTAAWCTGTGTTTTCCACCTGATTATTTTGGAGTATATGTTTCTTTCTYTTGTATTTATGGGAATCCACAAGATGTGGAACTCCACAACCTCGCTCTGATATTCCACCGGCAATTTCTGTATATTCATTCACAGTCCTCAATATCTCCCCTGATCTCTGGCACCAGCTCAAATATTCACCAGAACTACACGTTTCTCTCTTACACCACTTCTCATACATAAGTCACATCCATGTTGGCTAAAACCAAGCCGGAATTCTCTCCGAACCATCACTCAATGTGAGCACTTCCTTTTCCAGCTGAGCTGGCTGCTTGTGCAAGGCGCACTTTCCACCTCCAGTTCTTGGGCACGTGCCTTTTGCTTTCTCCAGGATCAAACAATTTTTCCTATGCAAAGACTCAAATCACCACTCCACAGCTCTATTCCCCTCTCTCATTTTTAGTTTTTCTGTTTCCCAAGTGCTTTATGACAGCTCCTYCACTGCTGATTCTAACTTGCTAACCCTGAGTCGCCTCTACCCTGCACTACTCAGCAGAAAGCCCTGCCTATCCTCAAAAATCCCGCAAACGAGTAGACAGATACCCCTTAAAGAGCACAAAAACCTTTAACAACACAGAAGGAACAGCTTTCAACCATGACATTAGTCACTCTCCAAGCTAACAGGATCTATTAATATCTTCAAGTTATAGGGATCCACATGCAATTACCATGAATTTTGTCACGCTGCTTTAGTGTGCAAGATTTAATTCACTCTTTGATGGCCTTTTCTAGGGGAAAGAGTGTGGCAAAAAATAAGTACCTATATTTTCCACAGAAAAAAAAGGGCTCAGAGCCTAGACTCAAGCTATTCATCTTCAAGTTAGCAGAAATTCAGCAGGGCCGGCTACCCTGCGGAACGAGAGCGCCGTGATCAGATTGCCAGCACGGAGAGGCCGTATCCTCACGGCGCTGCCTGTTGCATCACCAGCCGCACGTGGGTTTTAATCCCCAGCTCCTGACAGGCCACACCGTCCAGGTATGAAGCACTCCCCCGTGAGCACCCGTGCGTTCCGAGGGGCGCGACGCTGCCGGAGCAACAAGCGAGYCCCGCTCCGGCCTCGAGGAAGCGGCAGCCGCGGCAGAGCTCGGTGCCRCAGCCGCAAACGCTCGCGGGCGCAGCGCGCGTCGCCACGCGGAGCCCTTCCCTTCCCTTCCCCTCGCCGAGCCGCCAGGAGGGACAGGMGCCTCGGGACACATCCCGGTCTGCGGCTGCTCCTCGGCTCCCTGAGAGCTCCATCTCCCTGGCTGCCTTCAGGAACCAGCGCACTGAGCAGTGCTTCCTCCCTCTCCACCCTGAGCTCCTTTACTTGCTCTCCGAGTCTAKCAGTCAGATCTATTTGACCATTTTATGCCAATGACCTTACCCAAATTTAGTAGACTCGTCCTGCAAAAGATTTCTTTCTTTTTTTCTAGCATTTCTCAGCTCTTCTTCCCACTTCTTTTTTGACTTTCTTACGCACGGCCTCTTTGTTACCTGCCATGCACAGAGAGTCGATGCCAGCAGCATCGGTGTTGCAGGAAATGATGCACACAATTTCATGGAATTGTACGGGAGATGAGAATCATCATAACAATAACATAAACTTCTCTCTCCCTTTTTCCAATTTTCCTGCTCAGGAGACGGAGCCGTCAGCAGCAGCCTGTTTTCCTTTTTGACACAGATGATGCACGTCTCAGAAGGTTGCACTGAAAGTGTAATCTTGTGCGGATAGGAGCTAACCCCTTGAAAGTGGCTTTTCTGATTTATGGGGCATAAAAATCTATCTCAGTCAAAAAAAAAAAAAAAAGCAGCGAGACTTCTGTTTCCTGAACAATTTATGCTCAGAAACCAGTATATAAAACCTAAAGAGCAGCTCTATTACTCAGTGTATTTTTAAGTGGCAGATTATACTTTGAAAGATTTTTAATAAAAGAAAACCAGACAACTTCGCCCCTCAAATACACTTTTCAAGAAAGGCTTGATTAAAGCTGCCTTAGAGAGAACTTGGAACATTCTGAACAGTGACAAAAATATACCATGCAGGGTTGTTGTTGTTGTTAGATGGAGCATGTCGTTAGATATCTCCTAAACAACCACTGCTTCTGAAAAATCAGACAGGAAAACAAGGGAAAAAAGCAAAAAAACAGCAAAAAAAACCAAGCAAATATTTTGGAATTATAATGCTCTTTCTTCCCCCTCAAGCAAAAGCAGATACATCTTTAAAAATACTCTTCTTATCTTTCAGCACTGCATCCACAGCTCAGTAGTACATATAACTGGCATAAGCAACCATAACCAGCGTGTTTCTGCTGGGAGTACAGCACGAATAAAACTCAACCTCAGGTTGAAAGCCAAAAGACTACGCTTAGAGAGATATTTACRTTGTGTTTCTTTTCCAATATATTCAGTACCATATCTTTAATTAAAACATTTTAGAATCCAAGCCYGCAAGAGGAAAATAAATTAAAGATAATAAACGTGACTTATGGAGATGACCTCAGAGTTAGAGCATAGGAGGGACTTGGCCRTGGAACAAACAACTTCTGGAGAAGTTCCAGGACAACAAACTCTCTCTCTCTCTTTTTTTTTTTTTCAATTAGATGATCTAACAGACCCCGTGATGATCCAGCACAACAAACAAATTGTCTGAGGACATGCCAAAGAGTAAAAAATAAACAGTGAAACATGATTTTTGGCTCTTAGCACCAAGAATCCACTCTCATTAAAAGGGGKCTCTTTCACAAATAAAATTCAGTGCTGTAATACACAGTTCTTTATTCCACCCTTATGATTTTAATAAGAGCTCTTGTTCTAAAAGACTGACAGAGTTTGTTTTAAGAGATTAAGGAGCTTAACAGAGGGTCTACCCTTCATCAGGGCAGTGAAATGGTTAGCCAGCTTCCCAGTCAGTCACATTTCGGTGTTTAAGCTTGAAATAAAAATCAAAATCAAAACAAACCTTAAACAGCACTGTCTAAGGAGTCATCATTGTGTAGAAATTGTTCATGGGTTTGATTCTCTGTTATCACWACACACTACAGAAACCTCAGAAAAAGTAATCTTACACACATAATGCTTGTGGCTACATACATACATACGTACACATATGCAGACTTTAAACAAATACACACAAAATTCCCAATCCAGAGGTAAACTAAAAGTTGAGGGGAAAAAACCCCATATATGTGTAACTCATAAAAACAAACAAAACAAGTTTTACAGTGAGAAAAAGAGTGCTACACAGGGCTGGTGCTTGTCTCCTGGTGTGCCTCAATGCACAATTCACGAACTGCAAGTGCATTTGCCCCCACTCACTTTCTCAGCTGAAAAGCTAATGAAGTCTCAACAAACAGACTTAAGTTAAAACCTCATTAATTCTGCTATTAAGGTATATCACTGAGAGGTTCTCCCACTTAAATAGTTATCAAGTGCTTGGCAACAAGGACATTTATAATTCATTTCTCCAAAGAAGGAAAGAAAGACCTGAATTTTATTGCAGATCACTAGCTGGGTAATTCTTTCCACTTTCAGGCACCAGAACRTCAGCAAAAGAAAAGGGTGGGGGGGAAAGAAAGAAACAAAAATAATACACAAAAAGCTGCTGGCAAATGGCATCAACACTAAAGCTATAGGTCTGTAACACAGAAGGCATCAACCAGTTGYTAAGAGCAATATTTCTGATAAGATTTAGCAAGAACCTTCACAATAGGATAGTACCAGACACCTGTAGAGCTCTCCTGAAACTGAAGGCRCCAGAGAAGCCCTAGTGATTAATGAAAGTACGCGCTGTCCCCATCCGGACGATGGGCAGCRCCACACAGCAATGTTGTTCCTGCCAAACTCATGAAACGAGGTTCAAGCTGCAGACTGCTACTGGGGAAAAAATGACTGGGATCTGAAGTTTCACGCAAYGATTCTGTTTCCATGCTTGATTCTTCCCTGTTTGAAAGCCTCTTCATCAGTTCTAGCTGCAACATCAGTAGCTGAACACCATGCAGGGAACTCTTCCTCCCGTCCCAGTTCCTTCCACTTTCTGCAGAGTCCCTCTGGTCCCRGCACTCATCCCATCCATCTCACAGCCACCCCAAAGCCCTCCCATGCCTAACAGATCCGTCGTTCGTGGTATTCTCAGCAACACGCTGCTCATCTTGGGGTTCATCCTGCATTGCCAGCGCCACCTGAGGCCCAGCAGCACCAGCAGCTTGGCACACTAGGGCAAGAGAGGCAGGTTTAGACTTCACATTAAGCAGATAAATGTGTTTCATTTATTTGTTTGGGATTTAGTCAGCTCGTTCTTTCTGTGAAGCAGCTCTCTGATCACCAGACCCTCCTGCCAAGCCCTCCCTCCTCCAAGCGAGCAACRCGGTAATTCTCTCAACAACGTTCAGCTTCCAAAGAGGTTCGTAGGCTCYGTGTGGAGGGACTTACTGCCAAATTACAGGGTATCAAAAAGCACAAGTTTGGGAAATGGAAAAGAATAGACTGGCCAGAGATGAATGAAGGCAGCATATGAGGCAGCAGGTTTACACAAACAAGGACCTATCAACATGCAGATAGGCAGCACTTTGCTCTCTCTTTTTCTTTTTTAGGCATAAACTAGTCCATCTACAAATTTATTCTGGATCTCAATTTGCAATACTTAGTACATTATACAATTCTCACTAAGATCTAAATTTAAAAAGAGGAAGGGAGAATTAGGTCATGAGGAGACAAGCAACATCAGAATCAATCAAGCTTTTTTTTTCCCTAATGCAACCATTCATCAGTGATCAGAACTTTTCTTAGTCTCTAAAGAATACCTGACAGCCATTGGATTTGGGAGGAGGAAGAATTTTTCCTAGATACCTCATCATTTCATTAATATTTAATTTCAACATTCCTTTGATCCCCTCTCCCAAAATAGGCTCTACAATTATCATCTCTAGAATCTCTAGTACTGACATCAAACCCAGGTTCCTAATTTTCCCTCTGAATCTACAGATGTATGTATGTATTTTTAAAATCCATTTTTAAAAAGCATCTCTCATGTATTTACTGATTTCGGCTCTACATCTTGTATTACTGAAGAACACAGGTATGAAGATAAATGCTAACATAACATGTTAAATATTCTTTTTATTATTATTTATTATTATTATTAGCTTTTAAATATCCACTGTGTCCAATTACTGGGTTCCCTAGTATAAGCAAATATAAGACAGATTTGGAACTACTGGAGAGCGGCCAGTGTAGGGCTACAAAGGTGATTAGGGGACTGGAGCATCTCTCCTATTAGGAAAGGCTAAGAGAGCTGGGCCTGTTTAACCTGAAAAAGAAAAGACTGAGAGGTGATCTTATTTTATCAGGGTGTACAAGTATCTTAAGGGAGGGTGTCAAGAGGACTCTCTATTTTCAGTGGTGACCAGTGATATGAGGAGAAGCAATGGGCACAAATGGGAAGTTCTGTCTGAACTTGCACAAAAACTTCTTTCCTGTGAGGGTGACAGAGCCCTGGAACAGGCTGCCCAGAGAGGCTGTGGAGTCTCCTTCTCTGGAGATCTTCCAAACCCACCTGGATGCCACCCTGTGCCCCGTGCTCTAGGGGTCCCTGCTGGAGCAGGGGGTTGGACTGGATGATCTCCAGAGGGTCCCTTTAACCTCAACCAGTCTCTTAATTTGAACAAAATATTAGTTCCAAGAAGCTTTGGTAGGAAACAGAGGATTGGAATAGTGAGACAGAGGATTAATGTGACACATTAAGGAGAACACAGACTGGGCAGACCTCAGAACTGACTTAATTGGGTAGGAAGAACAACAGGCAGATGCTGAAATGGTAGAAGCAGCGGTGGGAAGACTATTGTGCAGGAGAAGTGCAAATGCTGTTTGCCACCTATTCAAATCAAAACCACCACAGACAGCAAGTCCAAATTTGTCCAGATCAAACTTATGAGCAACTGTAAAACATAGAATTTTATAAGGAGGAAATTTAAAATGTCTTGACAGGAATACTCTTTTTTTTTTTTTTTCTTTTTTTTTGTTTTGTTTTTACTCTCAAATCTCAATCTCAGAACTCTCAATCTTTCCCTCTTAAAACCAAAAAACATTCTCCATCTTCTGTAACAGAAAGCTATTCACCTAGCTTAGTTCCTTCCCAAGTTCCTCAGTCTTCTCTCAACTTGTTTAGCTAAAATATCTCTATTCTTTTGATAGTTATGCAAAGATAGAAGACTTTGATATCTAATCCCAGATAATGCTTTGCCACTCTCTCCAGAACAGTTGCTCCTCCTGATAAACTTGTGAAAGGCCTTTTAAAGTAAAAGAAATAACAGCTGCTGATTATCCTTCATCCTCTGCTCCCTAAACACATTCAAAGGATTCTAAAAGATCTGTAAGACACTATTTTCCTTGGCAGCAAACAAGCTGCCAAGATGAGTACTTACTTTCTACTCAGTAGCAGATTAGCTCGTTAAACATCCTGGGATCTGTTTTTGTTTGCGATAGGTTTTCTTAAACTGTGAGATTTTAAGGAGGATTGCTTAACCAAGAACAAAACAGTCACAGATTCTACCATGCAGAGAGAAACTTTGGAAACTGTTGCAAGAACATTATTCATTCTAGTCTACAACGTGCTACAATATCTGCTCACTGCCCCCCACCCCCCCAAAAAGAAAATGTCCTCAATATCTCCATAAAATCATGTTTCTGCTGCTTGTATATAAGCAGGTAATTCTTTTTGTTTAAGGGGTTACTTTTGTAATAGTTGAAAATAGTACTAAAAATACATAATTATTTGGATTGCAGAAAAGTTAGACACCTTCAGCTGCAGCTGGGGGGCCTGGGCTGGAAGAGCACAGGGAATGTGACAGCATTACAGTCCTTATTTGAACATCTCTAATTGACTGCATATATGAGTGAGTTACCACTAACCTCTTCTCTTTCTCCTCCCAATCTAACTCTTTCTAAAACATTGCTCTTCCTCCTCTGCAGGATCAAAGTGACAGATATAACCATTTCTCTGACTGCCTCAACATTTTTTCCATTATTTGGCACTCAGTATACAGTCAAGAAAAGCTAAACTGGGAACAGGATTTAGGGTTAAAATGAGTCCAGCTCTAGGCTCAGAGAAGAAGATCCAATTGCAGATCCTGAGAATCCAGATGACAGAAGAGCAGAGCTATTTGAGAGAAGAGGGGGATTAGCAGAGGAAATCTTTGGCAACTTCACATGCTCTTCCCTTGATTGTATGGTGTGAGTAACCCTTTCCTTCTAGTGTATCTAAGACACTCCTCAAATGCAAGGGCCATTCGTTCTGCTGCTGGTGACACCAGGAAAGAGAGCAGGGCACGGGGCGGATCACAAGGGTATGGAGGGAGTGTGAGAGATCAGGCCACAATCTCTAAATGCCCCGATCTATGTAGCTTTAACCTCTTCCCTGACCAACAGATATGTCATGATCTAGGACAAGCCTAAATGAAATTCAGTTCCTTGTATTTGGGCACTAGAAATTTAAATCATGTGAAATAGGTACTGGGTTCTTTCCTGCAGAATAAACTACTCCATAAATCCTGGTCTCTCCACTCTTACGCCATTAAGGATATACCCTTCATGAAAGTCTAATTCTCATTAAGCCTACAAATCATGCTCACCTCCTCTTCGCTGCTGAGAGATTCATGGAATCACTTCTTTTTTCATACCTTGCACACGCTCTTCTTCACCACATTACAGTTCCAGTTCTGCCAGCGTACTCCAATCACCCCTTACACCACTTAGTAGAGCTGGTGGGCAGCTGTGCCGCTGCCACAACCATGTCCACTGCCGTTAGCTTCACCAGGGACAACACAAATGTGTCACCTGCAGCGCATCTCACCTCATTCTAGCCGAATTGCACCAAACTCACCTCCCTGGAAGACCACGACCTACCACTACAGATCCTCCAAACACTTCACATCAGGGCTACAGGTTCTGTGCTAACGTGCAGCACATCTCAACGCTGACGATAGATTTGAGAGGCACCAAGTCTTGGGGTTTGTCTAAAATTACATTAAAGACATCTTGCCCCAAGGACGCAAGATCTAAAACTGATTTCCGATCTTAATGAGGATCCACAGTTCGGATTTTGATAATCACATTTACTAAATATAAGAATGGCAGCTTGGTATGAACCCACTTAAGGACTCTATCAATACAAATGGCATAGGCATGCTTTGTTCTGCCAAACTTGTTTGCCACAGATTGAAGATTTCGGGATCTGAGAACAGAATGTGGTTATTTTCCTCCACATCAACAGCCTCCAAATTTCTAATACAGTAATTTGAACTGAATTCCTGTCATCACTATCTGCATGTACTATATAAATACCATGTATTACATGAATTATATAAATTGTATTATATAAATTATTGAACTATCCAGCGAGGAGCATTAGTGAATCAGCAAAGATGATGCTTTAAATCAGCAGTGATTCAAACCTTCAGCAGACTGCTGTGTTGAAAACCTTGGCATTTTACTGGAGGGAGAAGGAAGACACAGAGAGAGAGAGATGAGGGGAGGGGAAGTTGATTAAGGTAAAAAGTGGGACAAAAAACGCTATAAATAAAGCAAAGGTGCTGAGTATTGGAAACTCCATGCAGATTTTAAACATGAGGATGTGTTCATCTCAGACAAATCTTTTCACCTGGCATCCTTACTTTCATCTATCCGATTGAGAGGATTTATTCTTTTATTTTCTCCACCAAAAATAAGCCAAGCTAATCTGCCACATTTTAGCACAAGTGAGCAATATCAATAGATCTCTATAGACTTCTATTTTTTGTGATCCTCTATCTCATCCATTATTTTTGTCTTGAAACAGCATTTTAATATTTACAGTAAATTCTGAATTCTTTTTGGAAGAGCATATGAAATAGGTTATACTAGTTTTTAAGGCAGAGACATACTAAAACTTTACTCAGTATTAGAAAACAAGGAAAACATGAAGAAAGTAATGGGAAGATGGTGCTTTAAGTCAAGATCAGAATCACTTACACCACTTAACTGGATGATTCAAAACTTGGAGATGACCTTAAGCTTCTAACAAAGTTTAGCCCAAACCTAACCATAAGAGCAGTAAGCAACTCGCTGTTCTGAATTGTTTGAGCTTTTCCAAACAAATCAGAACAGCAAGTGTTATTGGAGACATAAACAGATTTCCTATTTAAAATGCTCAACTTTAAGGCTATTGACCACATTCCCTCCCTTCCTGTCCCAATTTAAACTTGGCTTTCACAACTCCTGCTGAAATCTGAGGTGAGCCAACTTTGAACCAAATTTAGTTTTGTCTGCTTTTAATTTGATTGGACTGCCTTTCAAAACAAACCCAGCAAACCTTCACAACATGGGCATTTGAAATTGCTGAGCTTACTTTGCATAATCTCTCCCTTTCTATCCTAACACCACCCCTTTTGGAAGGTCGAGAAAATAGGAGAGATACATTTTCAAAATGAGTTTTTCTTTAGAGGTTGTGAAACTGCTTAAGAAAATGATTAGAACTGAAAATTAATTCAATGTGCTCATCAACACTTTAAGTGACACTCAGTAAGCATGGAGGACATGCAGAACGCATGGCCTGAAGCTACAGCTATATGAAAAAGATATTCATTAAGGGAGGATATAATCTCAAATCAGGCATCTTTTAAATGTACCAATACGACAAAAAAGGTCCCTTTTACCACAGGCCAGCTATAAAGCACGTTCTCTCAATCGTGTAATTTTCAAAGTACATATATTGCCTTACCAAGACCTGCCCTTGGATGCCCCACCAATTTCTCCTGTATCTGCTCCCAGCAAAGTTTATTAAATCTTATTAAAAACAACATAGAATGATTATTAAACAGAATCCAGGCAATTAAACAGAGCTAAAACGCTCTTATTTCTGTGACAAGCTCAAACCGATTCCTCTTTAAGGAAGGTGGTCTCACCAGGCACACAGCTCTTTTTACAGCAGATGCCCTATTGCTGCGTAGTTATTGCCAAGTAATCCCCTGAACAGGAGTTTGCTCCCGTCTTTGGCACACAGTTGCATGGTATCACTAGCTAAAAGATTTCTTAAATCATTGAAGACTCAGTTCCTCCTCTTACCTTGCAATTCTCAGGAAGTTTCTTCCAACTCTTACCACCCTGCTCTCCTACGAACTCTTCGGAGGAGTTTGGAAGAGCAAACAGAGTATCGACAACAGAAGATAAGGAAAAGGACTGTCTTTCCCATAGCTGGTAGGGATTTATCTTGCAGAAATACGAGCTATACCTCAAGTCAAAAGGAGGAACTCCTGTGGACCACAATGTGCTCCAGAGTTTACTCCTACTACTCACATATATAAAAAAACAACTAAAAATAGTGCCTTTTTGGAAAAATAAATTTTATAGTATCAGAGAGAGTGCCTAAGGTAATCTGAGGAAACAGGTATCTAAGCAAAGCAGCAGACTGCATCTCAAGCTATTACTTCAGGTGATAGGCTAATTATATAGTTGAAAAATGTTGTGTCCCACGTACAGCTGATCGAATAAATACAGCTGGGCTAGGAGTAAAGATATTAAAAATATTTGCTTTGTTATGCTATTCACAATATACCTTTTTTTTTCAGTCCTCCAGGTTCAGCACACTCTTGTTATTTCTTTCCCATACACTTCACACAGGAACAGTTTCCAGCACCAAAATAGCTCTTCCACCACTGGGAAAAGGGAAAGTAGACCCATTTTCCTGTACACTTCTTGCAGTGGCCTTCCTGCCAAGCATTGTTTCTCATYTGTTGTGGAACATGACACCCTATTTAAATGTCAACAGGAGTTCAGCTCGGGCAACGAGCATATTTTTGAAGCGGTTATATTCTAAATTTCTTGCTTACTACAGTTGGGTTGACTGGACATTCCGTTTGCAGTCTCTGGATTAATAATAATCTTAATAYATGTGTTATTTTAATCTTTACATACCGTGAAATAAGAGGAACTGTTAAATGAAGAGTTTCTCATCTGTGCACAGCTATTGTTACTAGGTCATGTCTATAGGCGCCAATGCACCTCTACAGCCACGGCTGCCTAATCCTCACGGTCTGTGAGCCGCAGGAGAATCCTGTAGTTCATCTGTGCTGCCTCTAGCACAAAACTTAGTACTATGACTAAAGCAACACACCTAATGCAAMACTCTGAGTCTGCAGGGGCAGGGCTCCAGGTTTGCATTACAAATGATAAAGAACRAAAAAGCTACACTAAAAGCAATGCATAAAAAATATTGTTTAGGTRGTCACTTAGCTACTAAACACTAATTTCAAAACATTAGATGTGTGAAAAATCACCACCTAACAAAAGTTTGGCAATACTTACATATTACTAGTGTATTCAATCTGGCATTCCTGAATGTTTGCTCAAGTGATCACAGTTGGTTATTTTAATAGGTATAAATTTTCATTTATGTTAAAATAGTTAACTTTTAGCAAACATTGCAACTGTTAAAAATGAACCGGAAAAATCTTTCTATAAATCCTGAAATCCTTAARCTTTATGGTTAGTTTCCAAGAGAAGGGCAAAGCATATAACTGATAATCCTTGCCCCTGAAATTATGTGTGTAACTAGTACAGCATTTTCACGCAGCTTGAGAAAAAYAGACCTATTTAAGATCCTTCGATAACTTGTCTTTACCTGCTCTGKTTTTTTTGCTACTGTATCATAACTACCACAAGTCATCATTTGAGAGGAAAACCTCAAACTCATTCTTTTTTCTTTTTCAAGTTTCTCTAAMTAAGCAAACCACTCCCAAATACACTGATGCATTTGAATTAAAAGATTAGTTGCTTCGCATCTGATAGTTATGATAAAGTGGTTCTTAGCAAGCCTAAGGAAGATGCCCTGTAATGCGAGCTAGTATCTGCTATGACMTTGGTATATCAAGAATGCTCCCAAAGTGAGTCTGAGAAAAGGATCTTCCACTACCSAAGCACACATCCAAGAAGCATCAGGCTCTAGGAAGGAGTTTGTCAGTAACTCTCAAAGGAAAGCACTTTGTTAAAGAGCAGACGCTGACACAAGATCAGCACAAGTCCAACGAGCAAGTGTAACACTTCGAAGCTGAGGATTTTCYGTTGTTGAGATCCCTGATTTTTGCTAATGGTGCAAATTTTCAGGTACTTATTTTTTCAGCTGCTTTTGGTGAATATAGGTAATSTTATTTCAAAGCTCACTTTGGGAAAAACCTTGTTATGAAACAGTATGACGAAACCATAYAGGAGCATTCCTCATTTGGGCTTCAAAGCTTGTTTAAACAATCTTTCCGGATGATTCAGGGCAAAAGTTAAAAGCTGTTTTCTCCAAGTCCCAGCTTACAGAAGCTGAGTGGAAGTGCGCTTGTACAACACAGTGACAGCAACAAGGAAACGGCCATGAAGCAAATTCCTAGCTCAATACCGTGGTACAACAACAGGTGGACAAGCAAAGGACTGCAGAAAGCAAGAGCAGCTTCTCTCATTTCAAACAGTCGAACATTGATTTAGAGAACTGGAATCTAACCTTGGCTCTAGACATGGTGAGTTTGGATGGATGTCTGACTTGAGAAACTCTTAGGTAAGAGGCTGCCTAAATGCCTCTTTATTTTTTAACTCATAGARTTAGCATCTAAACATTTGCTCTATTATTAACATAATTTTCTAACAGAACTAAGTAAGTACTATTTCTTACATCGTTCTTCCTAGCTTTGTAAAACTAGGTAAGAGAAACCTCTTCCCACAGTGTTAGCTCCAATCAAGCCTTGAAACATCTTATCCTTGAAACACGAAAATTGTAAGCACGTATAAATGCCTTAACACAAACCAACGTGCGTCRTTAGCGGTGGCTGATTTGCGGGAGCAGAGGGTGCACGCAGCTCCAAGCGAGGCCAAGGCGAGGCGGGGAGCAGCAGGCAGAGGAAGGCCGGGAGGGAAGCTCTGCTTTGAAGACACGGTGGATATTTTTGCACAATCAATCACAATTCGGATCATAGAATCACTGAAYGGTTGAGGTCGGAAGGGACTTCTAGGGATCATCTAGTTTAACCGCCCTGCTCAAAGCAGAAGCATGAGGCAACCTTAGCAGTGGCAGGTTTTGAGTCTTGCCTACATTTCAGTCCCTTATAAACACAGCAGTAAAACGGTCATATATTTAATATAGTCTGAGACCACATTTCATTTTAGGGCAGAAAAATGATGGCTTTTGGGCAACACTACTTCAGTTCCCAATCAAGGAGAAACGAAGCCTAGCCCGATAAGAACATGAGTTTTGCCAGCTTAGCTGCCAGCGGGGAAAAGCCCAGACTCAGAGCCCCCGAAACCTCAAGACAGCACACATGCGAGTATACTGCCCCCCTGCTTTTACGTGTTTCATAAATATTTATGGCTTCTCTCGGAATCCAGTTTCTGAGGACCTTAAGCCTGCTGAAGCTTTGCATTCTGTATTTTTTCTTMGAATTAGGAAACTAATAATATAACAAGCCACACAAAGCTTCAAGCATGCCAAACGACCTTCTCTTTTCAATATTTTTAGATTTGGCTTGATATGTTAACATGGTTAGACCACGGTTAGGTAAAGGCAGTTTTCACTGCACTAAATAGGGCAGGGTTTAACTTCAGCTGTAGGTAATGTGGAGGTTACTATGTTCTATAAAAAGAAGTTACCTAGTTTAGGCTTTTTAAATTTAAATATGGATTCAAAATCTATTTTAAGCCTAAAGTTTCAGACTTGAATGACTGAATGTTTAATATGAGGTCCTTGGAGATTTAGAATAGTTTTGAGAATAATTTTCAGCACTGAGAATATATGTTTTTCATTTAAGAAATTATAAATGTCTCAGCCTTCACACAAAACATGGATTTTTCACTCTGAGGACATATGTTTTTCAAAAGACTTCAATCAAGATGTGTTTCTCCATTTCAGGATTATCCTCAGAAAATTCATTCACTCTCTTCTCTTCTTTTCCAACTAATAAACTGGAAACCTTCAAGAAAAATGAATGTTTTTGTGGTGGCAGGGGAAGAAAATACTAGGCACCGGTGGAAYGAAAAGTTAAAACTATTACACAGCCCTCTGCAGAGAAAGTGATTGAAAACAGAACACAATGAGAAACATATTATTCTATTTGCTTAATTTTATTTTATTGGCAGAAAGCATTTGAGAGCTCTTATCTTTCCAGCTTCCTTCAAATGCAAAGAAATTTAAAAAAAAAMMCCCAAAAACTCAGCCTTGCTTCTTGTCACCTTTGTATTGGATGAGGCAGATTCAGAACAGAGGCCTCGGATGGATGATCCGTGGAGGGTTTAACGCTCGCTTGGAATAATCCCTCAGAGACACAGAGCCAGGCCCACTCCACAGTGTATTCCAAGCCACATTTTTTCAGGTTTTTTAGAGAAGCCAGCTTCCTGGGAGGCAACTTTATGCCTAACCACAGYGGTACACAGCCATTTCTTGAGATACAAATTTGCCAAATATTTGTTTTAAAAAACAGGCCTATGAATACTGCAAGAATAAAATGGCAAARTATTGCCTAAGGCAAAAACCACCATTGCTTTCCTGCTTTCTACAGATAAAACGGTTTACACAATTTAACTTCAGCYGGTGTTAGACGATCACAACACATACATTAAATGTTATATTTCTTTATTTGTATTTAGTTTCCATTCATACATACTCCCCAGACTGGGAAGATGTTGCCAAACAGTGCCAAACACGGGGCTGCTCTCTGCATTAAGARGAGCAGCTTACCGCGATGCTTCCCCGCAGGGCAGCAGGCCATGGGGCTGAGCAGGGCTGGAYGCTCCGGCGTCACCAGCAGCGCGCCGGGCAGGGACGGCGCCCGCCCTCGGAGCCAGCGGCCCCCGGCAGCACCCRCGTATTCCAGGGGAGGGACGGAGAGCACGGAATTCCGTTTAGCTTGGGAAGAGCAGGATCTGCGCTGGGAAGGAGGAGGGCCTAAGGCCAGACCAGCTGGGGTGATTAAGCACGGGTTGGGGCATGCGTTTTGGGAGACACTCATATGTAAGTCAAGCTTGGGGCTCGGGATGCTGGAATAGGCGTTCAGAATCGGGAATAGGCTCTTATTCCAGAGCCTGGTTCCTGCTCTGGAAGGCAGCGCCTGCCAGAGTGTGCCGAGCTCCCACGTTTGTCTGGGATTTTTTGGACAGAAATAGCCATGCAAGGGCTGGCATCATACCCGTGTCTCAGTGCAGTTCCACTGCACAGCTCATCTACCCGCATCAAAATACCTGTTTTGTTTCCACCTCATGGCAGCCTCATGAGAGGCCGCTCTCAACAGCAGTGAGGAAGCTTCCCAAAGGCTGGAAGAGCTGCCGCAAGCGGAGCCGGCACGTCTCCTGCCAGCGCTGCTGACAGCAGAGCTAAGCAAACCAAGCCTAGAAATTCCTCACCCTTCCCTTAGCTCGGAGGCACAATTTCTACAAGGGGAAGAGTTGGAGAAGGACAACAATACCGGGCATGTTAACGTAATTACAGAGCAAGGCCTCCAGCTGCCGAGAAAGCGATCAGAGCCTGGCCACGCAGCCCCGGAGCGGAGCGCGCTGCTGCGGCGGGCCCGGCTGCGCCCGCTCCCCGCAGTGATTTAGGTCCCCTCCGAGGATCCGCAGCTGCCAAAAACTATTCTCGGCTATTTGAAAAAAGCGACAGCATATTTGAAGATGGGATACTTTTCTGGTTCATAAACATCATTTTTATTTTGGAGGAGGGTTACATAAAATGCATTATTGCAAGCCATATTTAGTAAACCTCCATGGAAGAGATGCAAATACATTCCATAGCGTACCAAAACATTTTTAATAAAATAAGTTTAGAAGCAAAACATACACATACAGTTTAAACTCAGTTATTAATTCTTTTTTCCCCCCTCCCTCAAGACAGCCCATAAAGAACTCAAGCCTCCCCTCACAAGGGCTACCAACCTCTGTTATCCCTCATCCCCCAAAGAATCAGAGGGAGGACATTGAAAGAGCATGCACATGCTTGGTGATATAGTCAAGTCTTTATCTAAGGCAGAGTATAAAGATCACGTACAACTTTTTTTTCCTTTTTTTTCTCCCATCCCAATAACACACATTTGTAAAATGTGAGCCAGGACACTGCTTTAATGCTGACTTAAAACTTTCAGGTTCCAACACAAACAGTCGTGGCCTGTAAAGACGCAACAAATGAACCAAGAAAAAATTAATCTGCACGTGTTAATAAGACTCCACAAAAAGCCGACTTCAACACGCTAAGCATCAGATACAAACGACATTTAGTGGAGCAAGAAAACCAGGGACCCGATGCTGGTAAAAGTAGCACAGTAAGTGCCTTATGAAGAACATAAGCACATGCTGAGTAGCTCGAAGACCTCAATTGCCAGTTCTGCTGCACATGGCATAAAACTGAAGCCACCTATGCCAAAAAATATTTTCATCCATGAAAACATGGATGAGAGGAAAAAAAAAACAAAAAATCACACAAACTATTTTGTGCAACGGCACTGGAGAAGTATTTCTTTAAGATCTTTTTATTTTTAGAAGCAACGCAGAGGGTGATTTTGCTGGTCTTGTAACACAGATAGCACACTGTCTAGAACATACTACAAGTACTGGAGAAAAATCACCACATTTGTCTATTGATTGCAATAACAGGAAATTACATTATATATACAGTTTGTCCAAGGAGAGGGTTTAACTTTAGACCATTTAGTGGGACTGTTCTGGCACCCAATTTACGTGGCACTTGTCCCTACGCTCCTTCCCTAGCCAGTCAAATGCCAAGTTCCTCTGAGGACAACACGAAGGAAGAGAATGTGTGCTGGCCACAGACCTAGGGAGACCGAATGCACACGGCTGAAACGGCTTTTTTTTTATTGCTCTTAGGTGTYTGCTTCACCTGTTGCACAAAAGCTATAGCCCTACTGGAGATGGTTGCATCACATTTAAAATAGTCTAAATTTGGGTAGGGTGAGTACATTTAATTCATTATTTTATTGGTAATTATGTAGGAAAAGTTCTATGAATTTGATGAATTTATTTGATAAATTTTTTTTCTCCAGACAGACAGCTATGGTTTTTTTTTTTTCTTTCCCTTCCCTTGAAGAATTAATTCCACTATCTGTCATTGGTAGTCTGTAACATTAAAAATACAGAGAAATTTGGAGTAAAGTTTTTATTTTCTAAATATCACTTTTCGGCTCTTTTCTTATGTCGAGTAGCTCCACAATCTGAAACGAGTACATTTTAGAGATTAAATAAGTCTGCTGTGGATACCAGAGCTCCCTCAAGTCTGTCGTGTTGTGACACTGTAGAGAGATATGGAGAAACCTGACAGGCCCCTAAAAAGTAAGATATCTTGAAAGAGTTCAACAGATGTGATCTCTCGATTGCTAAGCATCTCAGCCACGGTCTGAGAGCAGCCAGATGCTCTCATTATAAAACAGAACTATAATTTCTTGCTGTAACATATTTGGAGTTGCAGTCTGAAGTGAAATGCATTTCAAATGCATATCAAGGAGCAAGGTTTTCTGGACTTGACTTCATTTTTTGATCAATTTTAATCTAGAGTGCCACACTATTATGTAAAATTACCACGTAACTACCTACTAGAAGGTATAGTCGATAAGAGCTTTTAACAGTTACATTCAGCAATACAAACACTATTTGGATTTTTTTAATAAGAAACAGTATTCCTTCTGAAACCTGATAAATGATGTTACAAGAAGGAAAGAATGCAAAATACATACAATATTACACTTTTGGGCAACATACTAGTCTTGTGCAAGATCAGAATGGATTCATTTGCAATAAGGTCGCAACTTAACTTTTTGTTCTTTTATACAGTCCTATATATATGTGAATCTTTTTTTTTTTTAAAGACTTATTAGCTCCTCCAAAAGTAATTCATAATATATGCTTTCTAAAAGTGTCTATGCAAACAAAGCATGCTAATACATGGCTAGAAGCAAAAGGTTACAAGACGGGATTGTACGCTCCTTGTGGATTTTTAGAATTAAATGTTTAGACAATTCTTGATAAAATGCCTAAAGCAAAAAGCAGAGTAGCTGACCACTTATTTATTTTGTTTAGAATTTCAAGTTTTGGCCTTACTATAAAAGACCATATTACTTTTACACGGTGCTAGTTAGATATCGAAAGCAGATTCTGGACTCTGGTCCTCTGAATGATGCTCAAGAATTCTGCATTATCCATTGGMGAGAAATGGGCTTTCCAGGAATAGGAAGTAAGAGTTCTGAGCTCCTGAGATGTTTAAAGTAGCAGCTATGCAAAGGATGAGTGTTGTTTCACAAAACAAGTCCACACATTCCTAAATTCCTGCTCAGGTAAAGACGACACCTAGCACCTTGTTGGTGCTTTAGTGTGTGGACTATTTGTAATTTCTGCTTATATTAGAATATTACATTAAAACTACACTGAAAATTTCAGATTTTTTGCGTTGTTTTTCCTTCCTTCTTGTTGGTCAGAAGCAGTGGTGTCTCAAAAATGCTTTGAATAAGCTAGTTTTCCAGAGATGAAACACTTTTCTGAGGAAGATGAAGTGCCTCCAGGGAGCAGAAGGGCAGGACCATAGGACACTGAGTCCCAGCACTTGTCATCACTCAACAGGCAACCAGTTTAGAAGGGCCCAGCTGGGTTTGTTCTACTCCACAGGCCATCAGCATGACCCCCAACATACTGACCTATGTAAAATGTATCAGGAAAGAGCAAAGAGTCACAACCCTAAAGCGTGCCAGGAAAGGAAGAAGGGGAAAGAAAAAAAAAAATAAAAAGAAGTTAATGGCATCACCAAGGGCCAGATTTCCTTCAGCAGCAGAAACTGTGCTAAAAAAAGTGTGAGCAAAAGACACCAACTGGGTATCTAGAGTAAGTTAATAAAATAGAGGCAGCAGCGAACTAGCCATCTATAGTTGGCCTGTGAATAAATCATCTTGGAAAGACAAAATTACCTGCCTGAACTCTAATTAGGCACTAAGCTTAACTACAAAGGGCAAGAGAAGTTCTGCACGATCCACTGCAAAGTTAGGTGATTCTGAGAGACAGAGTTGATATCATACACGCATGAAGAATACAAAGTAAACAAGTGAACAGGCTTGCCTCCTTTCAAAGCTCATTGCATATGTCAACACAGATAAGGATCCCTATCACATACATTTTTGTTTCCCCCTGGAACTTTCCAGCTCCATAATAAAGATTGATAATGCAAAAACAATGCAGGTTCTGTCTCCAGAAGGTCATTCCAAACAATAATCTATGCATTTAGGTAAGAACCTACCAGTTTCTATTCTCCACTTACTCCACATTATTTACATATTCTCTAACATGCAAGTCAAAAAAAAAAAAAAGAAAAGAAAAAGATATTTAGAAGACAAATTATCACTTACATAGCATTAGGATGTTACAGACACAATGTTTGGTGACTATGCTATCCATTTATGATCACTCCCACCTCTTAATAGAATGTTTTAATTATTTTTCCTCAATGTTGAACTTCCTCAACAGAATGCAAAAGATTCAAGTTTCAGGTAGCACACAGATCCTGTTAATACAACTTACAGAAATTACTAAACAAAACCAGTAAAGGGAGAAGGATATTCTCAAATCAACACTGGAAAAGCCTGTTTTGGAATAGAGTGTCCAAACTCATAAGAGATTAATCCAAAAAAGTATCAAATACTTTCACAAAGAGTGACTATTACAAGGAGATGCTAATCAGTTCAGTCAAAGAGAACAGGAAATATTCAACTTGTAGCAAGGGAGAGTTCACCTAGTCCTCAGGAAGCCCTAACTAACCAATAAGCCCTACAAATAATTCATGGGACCACAAAATCTTTGACACTAGAGAATTTTCCAGAACAAGCTGGATATACATCTGTCGAATACAGCTTAAATATGCTCTCCACCAAGCCAACATCTCTCTGATAGGCCTTCTGCCATCCCAGGTTTTTACGGTTTTAAGGGACACTACATTTTGCCCTAATCCATTCACAGCAAATCAAACATCTTGCACAGCATGCTTTGAAGGTTATAACTATGTAGGAAATATGATATCAAATAGGAACTTTTTAAGAATTTGTAAGAGAATCCTTTATTAGAAGCTTAATCAGCATTGCTCTAACTACAAACCTAATTCGTCTCATGCCTGATGGATGTAAACTCAGGCTCAAGTTTATTACTATTATTATTTTAAATAATGACAAATACCTGAAATTGTCCAAGATCCAATTTTCCTGCGGGCAGAACACGTGCCCTTGCTTATCCACTCCCTTTTTCAGGCCGCAGCTCCCAGCTGAAAGGCGCCAGGCACACTGTCAGCATGCTGACAAGTAACAGCTGACATCTCACCCCAAACACAGTCTCTACTCTTATACCCAGGCTTCCTAACAATATTGTGTGAACGACATTTACCACCAAAATATAAAAACAGCTTGAAAATTTCAGTGGACTGCCTAACTGTACATGTTTAAAACTAACTCATAAAAATTTTTACAGCGTCCTATGAACGAAACCACATCAATGCTGAGACTTTTTGTTTTTAAACACAAACGTCAATCTACTAAATGTTACGTAGTGCAGCACGAACAACGTATTTCATTCAGCAAATGTCTTCAATGACTGTCAATCCACATAACTTTTCTATAAAATTACAAATATTTTAATATTTGAAAGTATCAGAGTATTATCATTACCTTCTGCACTGCTGGATGACTGCAACTCTTATAAAATATTGTATCTGCGCCTTTATTAAAAATAAACAACAAACACTATTTATATCTACTGTACAACTGTTAAATACAAAGTGACACCAGTGTGAAAAGCTAGAGATGTACATTTTCCCAAAACCAAACAAAGAGGGCAACCAGTCTAAAATGTTATCTTTTAAACTTCCACACACATACAAAAATCTAATTCAGAAAGTAAAGTGTCTGTTTGCAAACAGGGAGACTGTACAGCAAGACTAAAACCATTCCCACAAGACTGTTACAGTCTACCATAAGCTTTTATTTCTGCTTTCTACATTTTCAGTTCTACATCTTTAGACCAGCAGTGAACACTTCAGGAGAAATAAAGTATTTCTTACAAACTACAACTTTCTCAACCTGGGCATTAACAGAAGCCAAATTTTGCGTAAATCCCAACTCTTTTTTTTTAATCATTGTTCATAGCAGAAATTTTGATAAATTTATTAGCAGTTATGAGACACATTAATTTCACCTTTGGACTCAAAGTTGCCACAGCTATATTGTGATAGCTTCTTATATTCTGAACAAAGTTTACTACTTCACCAGAGGCCGTTTATTCTGCAGGATCATACAGGTTTGGAATAAAATCCAGTCTTTAGGGCAGAGAAGAGAAAACACCGGTACCTTAAGCAAAAATGTTTTTAGATGTATCACCAGCTGTGCTTCCAAGCTTCTCTATTAATAAGATTGTTTGACAATTTCCATTATAAGGCCCTGCTTTCAACTGCTTGTGATTTTGCCAAGTGTTAGTTGCTGTGCTGAAATTTTCCATACTAGGAGTGATGTCAGACTCAACTTTTCAGAAAATTTCAGCCAAAACAGATGAGCCGTTTCTGTGAACAAAGAAGAAAATATATCACTTTGCCTCCTTTAATAAATTCTGACGAGATATTCTTAAGAACAAGCAAACAAAAAATCCACCAGCACCACACAACCAACTCTTAATATCCACATGCTTTCAGGCAAGATTTGGAAGTCTGCAGGATAATTTGAACTTTGGCATAAAACGCCTGCTATCCCTGTGAAAATTTCAAAACTGTCCTAACTTAAAAACCTTTTCCATTTGAAATGGAGTCAAGGGGCAGAAGTGCCTTGTACCTGTTTGCCCTCCTTAGCTGAGGTGCTCTGATGCACAACAAATTATTTATTGCCCAAACTACAGTTGTCCTTGACTTGGGGTTGTGAAACTCTAGAATAGAGGTAAGATCTCAGTGTCCTTTAGGCTGAAGACTAAAAATTGTGGAGTAAGAAGTGACACTACTGAAATGTAGAACAGGATCAGAGAGAAGTTACTGGGACTTTAAACTGGTCAAAGGGAGTAAACTAGAACTGGTAGCTGGAAGGGGTGGTCTGGTTCAGTGGGGGAATCTCCAGCCTTTGAGCCTGGTCACAGGAAAGTGATAAACCAGTTCAGTAAGAAGACTAAGAAAAATGTGAGAGGAAATGAATCAGACGAATTATGGAGCTAGGACTGGTGAGCATCTCAATCAGTGTAGGACATAATCTCAGGGAGGTCCTGTGAAAATAAGCTCATCTGTGACATCCAAAGATACTGTAATGGTGAAGGCAGTTAGAGAAACAGAAACCACACTTTCGGTCATATTCATATGACTGTGTTTAAGATGAGGATGGGAAACAAATGAGACTGAGACATAGTTAAACAAGGAAAGGAAGAGAAGATCAGGCGACAATGACAGAAGAGTGTGGAAGCCCACTGCACGTGCCTCCAAGCCAGCCTGGAGGCAGCCAGCACTCATGGCATCCACACAGAGCTCCTCTCCTCCCCACCCTCGGGCCACGCGCTCCACGGAAGACACTGCACTACCTCTGACATCAGGTTTTCTATTAGTTAAAGTGTGCAGAGCAGGCAAAAATAGATTGAGAATCTTTCTGATGTCTTGTGTCTCAAGCTAACTATTTATTTCTTAAAATTTTCTTATTTTTTTCTGAATAAGTTTTTCTGAATATTTTTTTCCTATTGTTCTTACTTTTCAGACGTTGCACTTGGCATTCAAACAGTTAATATACCAGTATCATACTCCCAAAGAACTCCGCCAAAAACAAAGACAAGACACCTCAGGTACCCTAAACTAGATGGTTACCCCTTTCCACCATAAACCAACATAAAAAACCCAGTTGATAAATAGAGAGTAAAGTTGTTAAAGGCCAAAATCTCAGTGTCCAGGTGTTTAATGGGAGGTTTAATGGTAAGTGTAAAATCCACACCTATAGTGGTGGTGGGTATAGGCTTCCAAACTATAATTGAGCATTAAGTGGTTTGCAGCTTGACGTCCAAGCGTTGCAGCCAGGAAGGTCATTTATCTTCCTCACCCTGCAGCTGCTGTTGCTGCCTATTTTCTTCACCACTGGCCTATGATACCTATAGAAAGAGTGTTATGCAAAGAGTGTTATACAACCTTTGGCATGTTTGACCATGCCACAGGTCCACCGAGAAGATAATGCCCAAAGAACAGGCCGCAGGGATCAGAGCAATTTACAGAATTTGCAGGGACCTCCCTATTAAGATGCCAGCCCTGAGCAGATTCGGCAGCAGGTTTGCAGGCCACGTGCTGCTCAGCCCCACAAACACAACAGAGATCCACAACAAAGCTAAAGTAAATGCCAGTTACTCCACAGCTTCAGTGAGTACCCACTCTATGCTCACAACATTAACAGGTGTGAATGACCTAAGTCAGCACTTCTGCTTTGCAGAAAGTGAGAAACTATCATTAACTTCAATTTGCAAGGAAGGAAATGAGTTAGGGAGAGCTTATCAGAGCTCTGAGTAGTCACAGGGGTATCCTGGCATTCTTCTGGTAGAGAAACACTATGTTTGGAGGGGTTAGAACATGCTCGTGTTCTGAAAAGCTGCTGTTTTGAGATGAGAACAATTTAACTTCAAAGGATTTAACTGTGCTGTTATGACACCACATATAAACTTCTTCTAAAGACATCTTTGGGAATTGTTAAAACACTTTCAACAAAAAGAGCTTTCAGGCCAGCGATATTTGCTAAAATATATGCAAGTGTCCTGCATTTGCATTATGAAACAACCCAAGCTCAAGAACTCCTTAATATCCCAGACATAAAAACATGAGATTCCCTGAAAGAGTCCAGAGAATAAATCCAAAAGTCTTCCTTGCAATAGTCTCCCCTTCCTTCCTTCCTTCCTCCCTCCCCTACCTATAGTCTAATCCATAGCACAGGACTGCCAACCAGTGACATTAGGAATTTCTATATCCCACACCATAGAAAGTACTTGGTCAGATCCCAACACATGACAGATACTTCCACTTCCTCTTCTCTTTTCACCTCAGTATTTTTCTACAGAGATTTCAGGAGCTCTGCAAAGCAAGTGCATGTGATATTCCCTGCATTCTAAAACATGTAATGAAACATTGTACAATCATTCAGAATGACAAGTTAAGCAACCTTAACTTAAAGCAGATCTTGAGCTGCGTTGCATCAAAACTATATTTGGCTTTTAAAACAGTTTGGTCTCTCATTTGAAAAGTAAGTTTTAAAAAACTTGGTAGAAAATGAGTGAATTGCTATGCCAGGACTTTCAGCGATACAGAAGCACATTGCTCTGGCATTCACCTTCATTTTCCATCTTCTATTCTCAGAAGAGTTCACATTTAGCAAAAGCAGCATTCAAACATGAGACCTGAAAATAAGATCTCTAACGTGGGGACTGATTTACAGCTGCATGAACAACTCTCTCCTGCTTTTTCTGTACTTCACCTGTCCTCTTCACAGAAATTTCATGTGTTTCAAAAAAATGCAGTCAAACATAGTATGGACGCAATATACACACTTCATTTTGCTTTGTTTCTTGGTGAAAGACAAGAAAAAGTGGTGACTCTGGATACTTTTCTACAACTACCCTTGGAGGTTGGGTTGATGTAAGCCAAGGTCAACTCTTACCCAGAGCCTTCAAAGAGGTCTAAGGAGAATTTAAGGTGTAATGGGTGACTTACATTTTTTTCATTATTAGGTCGTGTTCTAATACATGTGGCCACCAGCTCTCAGTGGACTACTGTCAAGGTTCATTGTACTCTATAAAACAACAACTAATCCTAAGAACTTTTTTTTCCCTTGTTGAAAACTGACTACATAAAAAATAGTGGATTAAAAATTAAAAGATCCAGTATTTTGCAATCCAGAATCATTTTCTTTAAACATAGTTTAAGAGAAAAGAATGCTTGATTTCATTCCAAGTCACATTAATAAAAACATTAAAGTTGAACAGATTTCCCTCACCCAGGATAAGTAATTGAGGATCACAAGTTCAGGAGTTCATGACTCAAATCCTCTTTTGGATGCAAAGACCAACATTTCATCATGTTTCCTTCGTAACTCCTTACTATTCCCTTATGGAATTCACAGTCTAAGCAAGAATGAACTCTGGCTCAGACAAAAACTAATCTGTCTCATTAAAAACACATATTAAACCCTGCCACTAATTTGCAGGACTACTGGCAATTTCTGTCATACTTGCAAAATCTGACTTTAAAGTTTAGAATGATTTTTTCCTTAGATGCCTTTCTTTTGCGACAGCCTGTAACACCACAGAGACATACTTATCACAGTATAAATGTACACCAAAGTCAACTTTCTTTCCAATTGTACAGGCATACTAGCCACAAGCATTACTACACATTTGAGGAGTGACAAAAACACAGTACTTGAAATAGTACACATCTACAACACAGACGCTGGTAAAAAACAATAACTTCCCGTAAAGCAAAAGCCTGCTTTAATAATACTCATTTTCACTCTATTTTCCACTAGGTATACTCAAGAGTTTCAGACATTTTTCCAAAATCTGAGAAAGACCAGCACTTAGTAAGCATATCTCATAAACAGAGTATCTACGACTATGTCACTAACTGGGCACTGCTCAGAAATTTCTTTTCAAGATTTGAATTCATGTAACAGCATCAATGATGTTTTTCATGTAATTCATGACAGGATTCCACCACGTCACATACCTGGAAAATACACAGCCATCAAAAGCTACACTATTGACTTCTGGTAGAACTCAAATGTGCTTGAATGGGCAGTGAACCTTTGTTTCTGAGCAGCMTTCAAGCTTAATCCACAAAGCAGCAGCCGAGGCCCTGTCACACACCACGGCAGCGCAGCGTTGCGAGAGGGTTTTCGCAGGGTACCTGGCTTTGCACAGAGGCAGCACCTTGCAAACGGCGGGGGCTCCTGCCTGGGGCCACCTCGCCCGGCCCTTCTGACAGTGAGGCGCCTCACAAAAAATGTTTATGAAATGCCCATACAGATGACTTACTGCTGTTTTCTTTCCCCAGGCACTTCCATGCAGTCAAAAGTTATTAATTACCAAAGCATGGGAATAACTTTGTTGCCGAGGCCATCTTGAACTCCCTTGRGAAACCTGGGGCAGAAGGTAGGGAAGTTCAGAAAGCTGCCTGAGGAACYAGTTTCAGAGGGGAGATTTTCAGCAGTCCTCATTCACCATTGTTCTACAGGCTGCTTCACGCCTCCCGCAACCTCTTACAAATCCACTTAATACCTACTCACGCTGCCACAGTTGCAACCCCCAAGTTTTGCATCACTAATAGTGGGCAGTCCAGACCTTGAAATGACTTCTGGGCCTTCTTGCAACATTTAAGTCAGCCTCCTAATAGACCTGCATCTCCTTCGGCGGCGGAGTATCTGTGAGCTGTCATTACGTCACCTTTCCTGCAACAGGGAATGCCAGAAGACCTCAGAGATACAAATGAAAACTGGCTCTGGAAACCCCTTTTTATATAGCTGAGGTGGGCTGCGTTAGTGGACAAAGGGAGGTGAGATGGCACGGGAGTATATTAAAAGGAGGAGGTGTATAAGAAAATAAATAAATAAAAACAAACACAACACCCTGCAGCTATGATAAGTCACTGCCAAAACTTCAGGCAAATGCATTTAGCTGTCATTAWGTCTGGAAGCAAAGCTATCTACAGTCTGAGTTCCCTAGAGCTGGTCTGCTGCTGTTACTAGAAACACACAGGGCTCAGCAGCTGCGTTTGAGAGATGAGGAAGAAGTCGAGCAACACCTGCATTCATTGGAAGGGATTTTAATGAAGAAAAAGGGCTATGAATTACATTTTTCTGCAGTGCACGGTCATAAACAGGCTGCCACACTCAAAAGGTCCTAAGTACACAGGATTTCACCCCAATAGCTGATTAAAGAGATTAGTTCTCTCACGTCATGAGTGCCACATATCTAGCAAATACAAGCAAAGGCCCAGTGTGTAGCAGAAAAAAAGGCTCATTCTAAACAGCAGCAGTTAAGATGTCTTCAGTCAACTATAGTGAACTCAAAGGTTGCCCAGTAGTTCTTTTTTTTTTTTTTTTTAATAATTGTAGTCAGAAGCGGCTTTTCAGGCATGGTTCACCTCCTTCTCATGCTAAAAAATAGGAACAAAGCACATACTGATAATCCTACAGAAAAAAAAAAAGGAAAAAACAAAGCTTTCTCTCACTATCTACTAGTCTGTCATTTTGTTTACTGTGAATTCTGGGTGCTTTATAAGGTTTCTGCGCCTTCTCCACCACCCAGTTTTCCTTGTGCTTGTTTCTCTTCCCCTTTTCCTCCGGTCCCAGCAATCTCTGCTCAACCTGATCCCACGGATTTGCCAACCCCACACTTTCATGACAAGGACTCAGTAAGAGGGGAAACGTTCCACTGCTGCCGCCCCGATGAAGCTGAAGACAGTTATAACAATAATTGTAAAAGGGATTTTGTGCTTTAAATTGTATAATATCTACCTTACGAAGGCGTTTTTACTAAAGATTGACAAGTGTGGGAAGTGTGAATTGTGCAAGTGTTCACAAATTATGAGGATCCAAAAAAAGTTGAAACGCATGTGTTATAATATTGGGGAGAGGGGAAGAGAGTGGAGCTGTCAAGAAAAGAAAGGAGAAATAGAGGGAGGCATTTTGTGAAAAATCTTACCTAGAAAATTAAAATGGTACCTCTTCTTTTTCAAGGAGGTTTGCGTTTTGCCACAGCCCAACTCCAGCGCTCTTCATGTATTTATTTGAATGTACATTTGAGAGACAGGCACTCTTTAAAAAYACCTTGTAATAATGAGCACTAATAGCAACTTCATGATTACATAATCAAAACAAGGCACTCTTGTAACACATACAGTTTATCTAACAAATTTATCTGAGGCCTACAGCCACATAATCAAGTTAAAAATTAATTCACTTACCTCACACTTTCTAAAGAAAGTGCAAAAATCCCAGGAAATGCCAAATAAACAGCTATTATTGAGATATATGACTCAACATTAATGAGAAATACAGCCAGACTGATTGCTGTAATACTGTCATAACTGAAAAACAGCAGAATATAACAGTTTTATGGAAAATGAACATATCTTAGTGCACTCTCTGGAAGGGAAGGTTTCTGTGAATTTTTATGGATTACKGAAATCAGCCTGTGTAGGTGACTCTTCTGATGTAGCTCTGCCCTGTTTCTTTCAGGTTGGTGCATGASAGCACCAACATGGCCAAGCACACAGAATTTTTCAAACACCCACGAAGGAGCGAGCGCTAAGCAAGCCACCARGTTTGACCAACGTGTGCTCTATTCCCAGCAAAGCACAATATTGACTTGCAAAAGGTAGTACTCAAAAAGTCAGAAACCATAGTCTGAGGTTGGGAGCCTCCTTAGCAGGAAAAAAGAAAACAGGGTGATGTGTGTTCACTGGAACAGCAMACAAGCAAAGCAACCGAAACGGACTGACACAGAAGAGGTCTGACAAGGGAAGCTGCTGTGAGCTCCCAAATCTGGAGAACAGGATTAAGAGATAACACGCAGACTTGTAGATAAGCTTGCGGTTTTTAAGAGACATTCTCCAAGACTTTTTGCTCTTTTCATACAACACTGTGCCTTAGAAACACTCTCTTCCCGGGGTAATAATCCCCTTGCTCCTGTAAGAAACAGTCTTAGAATCTGGATGCAAAACAGACAGCTTAAAAAAAAAAAAAAAAAAAAAAAAGTTTATATCACTAGTATTTCAACTAGAAATTCCCTACTGGAATGGCAGAAATGACCCATTACTCCTGGAACCCAAAAGATTACTGGAACTCATGAGGGAATGATTAACAAWAAAGCAGGAAAGGGACATTAGCTCAGCGACTGCAACGCAGACAACCTAAAACAGACTTATTTAATATTACTCCTTTTTCRTTCTTTTGTAACTTATGCTGATGGCTTTTTAAGGATTTTCTTATGTTTGTAAATGAAAGCTTGTTTTCTATATCTGATACTTTATGTATCTACACACACCTTTTATGCATATACAACAGAATTTCTCAGTATCAGTGAAATCAAACGACTCCAATTYTGAAGCAAGACCACTCCTAGCTAATAAAAATATTTTCATATTTTGCACTGAGGTCTTGACATACGCTTCAAAGAATTTTAGACACAAAAGATGGTGTTTTCATAGAAAGTCTTCAAAATAGACCCAAAGCTTTTGTTCTATTTACTCTCCAACTCATCTTCTCCATAGGAATGGCCTAAATAARTGATGCTAAACAGACCTTTAGCTAGGCTATAAATATTTTCAAATGGCCATGTTTAAATACTTTCTACTTAGCAAATGACATTTTGCATGAGAAGATAGCTCAGAAGAAATTTTATTATCACAAAACTCTCAATAGTTGAAGAGCAGAAGGAAGTTCACGAGATTCCCCCACAAAGCAAAACAGTATAGAAAAGGATTWTATGTTCAAATATTTATTTTTGGACTCAAGCAGATTCCATAAAGGAAAAAGTAGCCACATCAGCTTTACTGCATAGTATGAAAACAGTGAATCACTGGATATGCAGTTAACTATTTGGTAACATACTCTGAATGTTAGGCAGAAAATATAGTACCATGTGTTTAATATGAATTTGCTTACCAAGTCTGGAAAGTAAATCTTGCCAGTTTGAGTTGCCAACATTTTGTTTGAATTTTTTGACTCCACCCAAAGCAATATTAGCCTTTAATGTTGCCAATACCACTGAAACATCGTGGTTTGAAAACCACAGTGTTTAAAATGCAAAATATGTAACAGACGAAGCAACCACACTGTTTCTGAAGCAGTTTCTTTTTGTGTAGCATACACCTACTGACCTCCAGAATTATTTCTTGCATAGTGCGGGTCATTAATAGAGTAAATTAGTGTTTTTCACTGACTAATAAAAAATGTACAGCCTTCAGAAACACATCCCAGGACTGCAAAGTCACATTTTCATGTAAGCTGCTATCAGAATGTTAAGTGCTTTTGTGTATACACTTTCTAGAAAGTATACGGTTTCTGTAGAGAACTGATGAATAATAAATAGCATTTTATTCTGTTACATGAAATAACATTCTGGCTGGAGCTACCAAATCACCTTCTCTGTATCTATCCAATTTTCCATGCAACACCAATGACACATTAGAAAAGGCTATTTGATAAACGTATAGGATGCTGACATTCCTTTCATGAATTCACAATATTTATAAGTGTGCAACTAACCACTTTACCCCAGACTATAAAGCAATAACTCCTTCATCTTAACAAGCAAACATATGTTAGTGTGTGCACCAAGGTGCTTCACAAAGACAACGATTTTCTTAAAATTCACAAACTTTCTTTTTTAGGGGAGATGGAGGGTTCTTACACCTCATCCATTCTTGATATGAATTTTCCATCTAGGACACTGCATATTGGACAGGGTCCTTGGACTAGGTATTTTCTACTAACAGATCAGCTCCTGACAGAGACAAAATTTAGGATAGTCCTGCAGGCAGGCAGGACTCAAACAAATCACTACCTTTGCAGCGATTAATGTGATGTTGAGAAATATTTCTTGTGCAAACTTCAATAAAGTGAAAACACTGCAGACACAGGCCTGAAATTCCAATGGTTTTCTAAGAGAAAGCTTACTTTGCTTTTCAAATTTCTCAGGGAAGGAGAAACGCAAAATAAACAATGCACACAAAGGAAAAAAAAATCCCAAATGCTCAAACTATTCCTCCATCCTTACTATTCAGAAAAATACAGTAACACTCTTGCACTCCTTGAAAGGCAGCTCAGCATGTGGAATACTTTGGGTTCTGGAGTGGAAGCAATTCTGTGACCATGAAAGCCCCCAAACCTCATGGGCACAACAGTTTGCCTGGTTTCTTCTGTCTACATTGCTTAGCATAATGTAAATTCTCTTCCCACAACTTTGCTCTAGCCTACATAATTCAACAGGATGAATAAAGTTAAAGAACATCCATCTTAGACATAAAAAGGAAGGAAGACTTATTGCTTGAGTGTTTGGTTCCATAACCACACTGTATCAAATCATGCATTTCCAGTATAGACTTTATACTATATTTATACTCACAGGGAAAGGCAGTTCCTTCATTTACATTCACAATCAAAGGTTCGGGGAATGAAAGTTCTCAAATGTAACATATTTAGAAAAACATAAAACAGGGCTTTGTCAAGCTGCAACACTTCCTTGGACAAGACAGCGGCAAAAAGGCAACATACGTATTACRAAAAGGAAAACAGATCTGCCAATTCTGGGTTACATGGTAGTTTTAAGAACCAGCACTATGGTTTTGTCGAGAACTACTGGTATATATTTTAAATGTGTGTGCTGGCAATGAAAAATTGCACATGTCAGCCTGTCTCCTTCAGGATGTGTTGGCTTGAGGCTGTGTCGAAGTTATGTATATGAGGTGAGTTGTGCTTGATACAGACCTCTCGTAACACTGACTTGAATGTGGGGTACATTTCTTTTCTCCAAGTATTATTTTCATGATCTTTACAGAATGAGAAGTGAACTTACTGGTTCCCAGACAATAACACTTTATCCTAAAGCTATAACTACTTCTAAAGTTTCCTATTTCAAACTCCCAAACTTGTTTGAAAAAAAGGCCTTGAGCAACTAAAATAAAGACTCAGTGGCAAATGAGCAGATGTTTGCAGGTACAACCGTTTATCCCTACTGTTTTTTTTTTTTTTTAATGCATTTTATCCTTAGCAGCTCGGGAAGGAGAGGTCATTAAGCYGGCCTTTCAGCCAACTTCTGAGATAAAGGAAATAAGTGCAAGTATCTCTTACTCCTCTGCCATCTCTTGGGTTTTCTAAGTGGAACTTAGTGCAGAGATAGCATCTATTTACATCTCTATCTGAATGATGAAACTAGTTTTAAATTAAGCTTGGATACCACAGGCAGTTACACTACTGCTGTGCATAGGCTATATTTAGCTGTGTTCCACATGAAGTGTCAAATGCTGTTTTTTTACTATCTCATTTTCTTCTGCTTGATATTKTACAAGCTTCAACAATACTGAGCTAAGAAATTCCGCTACATAAGATCAAGTAAAGTGACCCTGCGGCATTTAGTCTTAAAATCTAACAAACTTCATATCACATATTCATACACAGGAACCTATCCTTACCTACACTATACCTGGTGTCTATCTGTGTCTATCAGACAGAGTTTGACTCGATGAGCAAATCACTTTCTGTAGGAAAGACCATGGTAGCACAGTGCCAGAACAGAGTCCTGGTCCTTGCACTGTGCTTAACATCCCCACACCCTAGATAAACAACGAAACTCCAGACAAAATAGCAAAGAATAATCTAAAACTCTATATCCCCGCCTTGTAAGTTCTTGCAACAGCTGAGGATCTTCACCAATGCTGTTTACCTGCTGCGGCGGGGGAAGAGGAGGATTTTTTTTTCCCCTGAATTAAATATCTCTTCACAGTTCATACAATTTCAGATGAGGATACTTTTCATCTCTAGTTGACCTATTTTCAAGCTGCTCCACTGGAAACAAAACCTAAGAATATCACAATAAAAATCAACATGAGTGTGTTCTATTTAACTGTGATTAAAATACATTTCATCTGCAGGCAGGTACTTTCTGTTTTCTTAGTATTTGCTGCCACCACCAGGATTAAAGATAYAATGCAATGAATATAAATTTGTCATGGGAAAAAAATAGGGAACAGTAAACTRGTTTGCTGAAAAGGAAAGTCTTCCTAATGTCTCATCTTAGTGGTCCAWATAAGTCCCACAACCACTCAAATTTGGGTGTAGTAGTATTAGCATTGCTTGTTGTCTGCACTGGCACTACTTTTTTTAACATATATCATTAAAATGCCATACATGCAGTTATGATTAAAAAGTATGAATTAGATCAAAAAAACCCCTYAAAATGTATGTAGCTCTCTAAATATAACAGGCAAATCCTGCAATGTTTATTATTAATGATTTTTGGGATGGATAGATTTTTCTTTAATTATTCAACTATAGTCTTTCCCACATGGGAAATCAAGAGTTGTAAATAGTTTTTAGGCTAAACCTGCACAAGAATAATCCTGCACTTGTATGTGACCCTTCCTCATGCTTGGCACGCTGCAAGGCAGYAACATTTCAGAGTCCCTCAAGAGTGAGCAAATGTACAGGCAACAGGAGACACAACCAGGATTAAGAGACAACTGAAGTGCAGGGGAAAGTGCAGAGGAAAAACATGTAGGAGATGCCCATCTGAACTGCACATATCAGGTAACCTGTCTTACTGCTAAACAGCTGTCCTTTCTACTTTTAAGTGGCAAGACAGCTGCATGAACATCCCAGTASATCTGAAGTCATCAGTCAACAGGCCCTCACACAGAAACTCTTCTACCATGTTTCCTAATTTCTCTCAGGGATTTCAGGGATGACTTAACACTTGGTGAGAGGTTGGACAGAGTTTCAGAAAACCACATGAGCAACATTGCCATTTTTGGCCTTGAGCAGCAGGCCAGCACTGGCAAAGAGCTTCCTAGGCTACCACTCAACCTCACAGAAGCCCTGAAATAGCTTGCTCACAACCAGTTCAACCCCTTTTGCATGGAGGTGGTCAAGGCTTTCAATCAACCCTGGCGCTGCAGATTTCCTGTGGGGCCTCAGCCCTGTGAACCTGGAAACTGCCATCAGTTTGGTTCAACAATGGTTGGCACATGAACTGCAGAAAGGAAGATTAACGGCTCATTTTTAGTGCAACTCCAGTGCCCTTTGGAAAACAATCTGGAAAAATGAAAAGGCAGATTCTATTTTTGAAAGACAGGAYAGAGAGCAGATCAGTTATAAAAGCCTGAATTAGAACTGTCTAAGCAGAAACATATAGTTTCATGCAGCTTTTAAGGCCTAGAGAAGAAAAAAAAATATATTCTTTGAAAAAAAAGGAAGAAAAGGAAAAAAAATGAAGTACTACAGGGCCCACTCTTTCCAAATTTCTCAAGAATTAAACAGATGATCAAAACCCAAACAAAAAGAAGAGTAATAGCTGAAATAGATGCTCWATGGACCTTCATTGACCGCCAAACTAGACTCTTCCAGCATAAATAGATATTTCAAGACAGTGACACAGCAGATCTCTGCACTGAGAAGCTTTTCTATATAGCGAGGGGGTAGGCTCCCCTCTGCTATTTCAGAGGTTCTCTCCTTCAGGAGTGGAAGATGAGCAGTATAGTCAAGGCTCACATGTTCTCTATCATGTAGGTCTTTTTAATGGTAGTTTACCTTCTCTACTCCTATGTCCAGTCAAGGTGATTCAGGTGAGAGTGGCAAGAAGAATCAGAGAACATCCCAAATCCAAAAATGCTTTGGGTATGGTTTGGGCCTTGTCTAACCTTGATCAGAATTGTTAACATTAACATCGTAGGCATTAAGAAATATATTCACTGACCACTCTCATCCTTGGAGAAAATCCAAGATTTTCTCATCAGGAATCACCAGCAGTGGGCAATAAAGTGGAAAATGAACAATTCTGGTRCTTCTTCAAAAGGATTTTAAATGGTTCCTAGTGGCCACCAGAAGAAAAGCAAAGCTCTATACGCTTGTGCTAGATTGAAGGCCCTGGGATACAGCAAACCACTGAGCTGTCCAGGAAGCGATAACACAGGATAATCACTGTCTGGCAAAGGAAGGGTGATGTTGTCCCTTCACCCCAGCAATTATAACACAGTGCAGACAGGAAGTTCATTGCCAATTTCATCCACAGATCTCACACGGTAGACCAGCAGCAGCATGTCTTCTCCTCTGAAGACCGAAGGAGCTGGTATGAGGCTTGAGTTCTTCCTAAGATTACAGTCTCTGTAAAATCTAAACTGTAACTAAGGAGTTTCATTTCCCCACTTCAGCAGGGAAATTAGCAGAAGTGCCCACTGAACATTGAGAGGATTGTTTCATAGCTTCACGATCACTGATCAATTAAGAGGACAAAATCCATCGCCTGCAGAGAATAGAGCCACATCAGAAACCACCTAATCTCTGCCCTTCCTCCTCCTCTACTAGGGCAATAAAAGACTTYGGAGATCCTGAGCACAAGAAGTCACGTGCCTTGGAAAGGACAGCTGTGATTTTCTATAGTGATTTGCCAAGAAATGTATTACAAAATCAAGTTTAACAGACTGGAATTTCTCCATCTCTAAAGAGATGACATTGCTTCGGCTTGTGATCATCCGAAGTTCAGATCGAGATGCCAGAAGAGAAGCAGAAGAACAGACTATCTACTTGAAAGGTCCATTCCCTTTAAAAACTAATGTTATAGCCATCTGATRCATACAGCAACCCAACATTTTGAGGAAAGCTCAAGGAATGGAGGTAAATAGATGAAAAAAAGGAACTAAATACACCTTGAACTAACATTACTCTTGTCTGAGAAGATATTTTTGTTCAGGTTTACCACTATAGGAAAACCATATTGTTCTTATAGTTTTTATATAGTTACAAACTGGACTAACTTTGGCTACTATCACTATTTGAATCAGAACTTCTGGTGACAGGAGTTCACTGAATCCAGGGCAGACACCATGGAAACTACAGAAGCTCTGAAGGGCCCATGAACTGCTTCTATGCAGTTCCCAGCTCTTCCGAACAATTCAGTACCTTTCTTTCATTAGAGTAGATTTTCCATAAGAGATGTTGCTAGAAGTGGATAGAGTTGGGAAACTGTAAGACAGGAAGGAAATAACTGAACTGCGTCGTTGTTATCAGCCATTTCTGGTACTCCAGCACCTAATGTTATCTCACATCAATATACAAAGTGTACTAGTGTACTTTTGTGGTGCCAAACTCGATAGGAGTTGGAGGAGAGGGGGAATGAGAGCAGAAGATAAATAAGTAATTAACAATAGTCTTCTTTGATATGCATCTTCAGAGCTGCTGTTTCCATATCCACTGTTYGTGAGCAGTAACAGACACTTAAGGCAGCCTGTAGCAGGTGGAATCCATTTAYACCAAGGCTCCACAGCAGTTTGCACAGTTGTGGTTTTGGTGGCAASAGGTTTACCTATGACCTGAGTTTGTGATACAAGACAGGAGACTTTGCAAAACATCACAGAACAACCCAAGAAACATTAAAGAAAAAGTTAGTCAGAAAATGGAGGACTGAACAGTGAGACATCACRTGCTGCAAGACTGGAACTAAGACCTGCACAGCTCTGCATCTACCTTTCTGATGAATGAAACCACAATAATTCACCTGCTGCATCTACTGTAACATGGAGTGAGGCAGTACTGCCAATCTAGTGCATCCTGCTCCATCAAAGTGCTCTCTGAGAGCATTTGGAATTCCAAAAATAAGTACTCCCTAATGCTAGTGGGGGAAAAAAAAAAAAAAAAAAGGGCTTGTAGAAGCATATAGAGATTGACCTTACACCTGGCAGAASGTGTCTAAGAATACACAAGCCTGAAAAATAAACAGTGGGAGAGGAAAAATAAAAGCCTCTGTGAGGATACTACCTGACTTGGAGAAGTCCTCACTCATAGGCAGTGCCATTCAAGATGTTCTTCTTGATGAAGGACAGCCACTAAGCCACAGGAAGGTTGCACCTCCTTTTTAAGGAAACATCAGGCAGAAAGGTAACTAAGAAGAACATTTATGAAATGCCAGACCACTATCTTGTACCTAAATTTCATCAGAAGATGGTTCATGAGGGTTATCACTGGGGTTAGTCCTCATGACTTCCCCCTAAGAAGAGTCTCCCGTTACATTTAAAATAAAATCAACACTGAAAGAATGTTTTCCTTTTGTAATTTTAAGAGTTGGAAATAAACTGCAAGAATGAATGAACAGGTTGAATTTTGCAGTGGGACAGGCCATGGTCGTTTAGCTGCGGAACCGTCTTTTGCTCTGGGCAGAGCAAAGAGTGAATAAAAAGCAAATCAGGGTGACACAGAAAAAGAGGATGGTGCCTACAAGCTACTGAAACCGGCTGAACCCRGCGCAGAGAGAGCAGCTCGGCACCACAAGGTGGCTGTTACGGTTTTGGTTCGGGAAGAGGAACGCTCCCCTCTCTTTGCCAGAGGGGTTTGCTCCACCACGCTGTGAGTGCACAGCAAGTCACACACAAGTGCCTCCATACCCAGYGGTGCGGTTCTTCACAGCCGAGCCAGCAGGCAGCTCTGGGGACCCGGGAGAAAAGCTGGAGTGCCACCACCGAGGGAAGGTGACACCTGGAGCACGGCAGGGCTKCCCTTCTGCTCAGCAGCTGCGGTCGAGGCGCAACTTCTTTTGGCTACAGCTCCACTCGCACATGGTCGTTGAAATCTGGCCTAAGTTTCTTCCATAACTGTGGAAAAACCATTAGACTTAAAGAGTTGATAATCTCTCACCACCTTCTTAAAATTTCTCTGTTTAAAAGCAACTTGCAGTGCCCAGGAGTTGCAACAGCCGGACAGCAGCTCGGCAATTCGGTCATTTCCTCAGTTACTGACGTAGTTTACCCAATACCGATCTCAGCTTAGATATGATCCGCCAGCACTTAATAGTTCAAGCTCAGTACCACAGATCCACGGCAGGCCACGTTGCAGCAAAATGGACAGGGGTCTACAATATTGAGATAAAACTGCATCGTATTTCCTTGTTTTGCATAGAAAGAGAACAGGGTACTCTAAGATTTGAAGAACTGGTCATGCTGTAGTGGGAGGCAACTTGTGACCAGGATCTGGGGGATTCAGGTTGTTACGCTGGTATTGGGAACACAAAACAGTACCAAAGGTTTAGTTTTGCTCTAGAGGTGAATTGGATGAATTCCTGTAGAGCTGCAGCATGATCATGAAATTTCCTCATTTTCACTGACTTAATTTGAGAAGTAGTTTTCAGAAATGCTAGAAATCATGCCCTGACATATTGACACCCAAAGTACAGCCCCGTGTATCAACTCCCAAAGAGTCTTATAAATTACAGATAAAGCAGGCTGTAGACATCTAAACTAATAATTAAAACTTGGATGACAGTTTGATCTTCTGATTTTATCTAGATTTGCCATCTATACACTAGGAAACCTATCTGTACCTAATTCCTTAGAAAAAAAATCATATTATATACCAGTAACTTCCATCTATGACGAAAGAACTATTCCATTATCTGATATTTATTGAAAAATAAATGAAAAATAAGACAAAAAATGTCATGCAGTCAGCAAGTTTTATTCAGTTACTTTTACTTACTCTATCCTGTAAGACAGGTGGGAACCCTGTCAGGAATGAAGAAGAAAGTAGAGGCAGTCATGGAATTAAAGGAAACAAAATGCATGTCCAAGAGCAAGTAAGTTCTCTGTCAGTATTTTAAGAATTAGGAAATCCAACTAAGTTAGATTTGTAGCAATAACTTCTACTACCGAGTCAAAGAATTGCTTATTGCACTGGGCTTCATGAAATGATGTGCATATTCAGTTTTAAGTGTCAGACTGAAAGCTCTCTTAAAAAGAAATCCTACCCTTTTCTAAAAAAATAATTACCATCATAACTTTAACAGATCTCCAGTGCAAAGAAACATAAATAACTCTAGACAAATAAAAATGAAAAATTTATTTCATGTAGGAATATACATTCCGAGTATGYCGCTTAATAATTCTGCACTTAAGTCATCTTCAGGGCTGGCCATTGCCCTCCAGGTGAGCTTGGTGGGAGATCAAACCTGCTCAGTACTCTTGAAGCACTTCTGATGACGCATATTCAAATTGAATTGAAAAGTGAGGCATTCATAGATAAGACATTTATGAAAAGCATTTTCTCCCCTGCCATGGAGTCTCAGCTCCCTCTTGTAGCCCAAGCCGTAAATTCCCGACTGAGGACACTGTGGAGTTCAGGTCACACCTGGGATTCTTGCAGCAGCAGCAGTAAGGCCTGCTGTGCTTTCCACGTATGAAAGCTTTTTATATACTTGCATGCTGCACTGATTTACAGCCTCAGGTATTTGCATCAATTGCTACAGCGGAAATAGTCGCACAATGGCACTTATAATTCAAGTTAATTTTTCTACTCCATAGTTTATGCCCATGATCTATTTTAGAAAACCTTTTTAAAGAAAATGCATGTTTCCTCCACAGGAAGGCTCCCTCTGTAGAGAGTTAATTAAAATGCTACAAGACCTAGTCCCTGAAAGAATATTTACCAGAACACCCACAGAGGCAGGGCCATCCTTTGAAATGTTAAATTGTTTGTCTGCAATACAGAGGGGTCAAAAAAGCTTTTCAAGCCATCCAGTCCTCCAAGAAAACAAGCACATACCTGAGAAGAGGGAGAAGACAGTTGATTAAGTGATAAAGGATTCAGTCAAGTATTTTCTAAACTGAGATAACTGTTTCAGCRAATTTAGGATGAGCTAAAGAACAAAAATACTTCAATGCATTTGGAGGGTCTTAATTCATCACATAATACAAAATAAAGAAGTGGATTATCCTTCCCTGCCTATATTTTAGTAAGGTSTGGAACAGCAGTTGGCTATCCTGGATGGCATGGATAGTTATGCTACCCATAAAAACAATTATATTCTGACACCTGTACAAGTTTTCTTTAAAACTAGTCACCTTTCCGAGTTGTTACAAAAATAGTCAAAGACACTAAAAAGTCCACCAAAAAGAGCCTTAATTTGCTAACTGCTCGGATTTAACAGCTTTATGTTTTGAGTTGGACTCTTACGGTAAAGATGATTTCAAAACCTGAACAATCAGTAATTTTCCAGCCATAAACAAGGAAGGAAAAAAAGTAAACAGGAGTCATCTGATCTGAAGACTGATTTCACAAAAGGGCAAAGCAACTGTTTTYGATATCCAGCATGGCACAGAAGACATTTTCATTCCACATTCACTAACAAATAAAATCAAAAATGAAAATGCAGCAAGAGCTTTCTACCYGCACAGGTCCGTAGTAGTAGTGGTAATTCAACTGCCTTAATGCTTCATCTTGACAAAGTATTTCCAGCTTTTTGAAATATCAGCTCAAATAAGCAACTTGTCTATCTTTAAGAAGACAGAAGAATTTGTACTATGTAAAGCACAGACTGCATTTGAGAGGGGRGATGGATGAAGCAAAACACAGCTGGGTCCAAAATATCTCCTCAAGGTAATAAAATACCAGATACCGCAACACCACAACGCTCTCCTCGCTACCAGATCACTGCTAGAACAAGTCTTGGGTGATCAGCTTCATTGCTTAAGGAAAACATTCACTTAGAACGCTACCAGCTACTAACATCTTGTGCTTGCCAACAAAGCTATTTTTTTATTTTTTAAAGGACTCTTGTCTTCCTTCTTCACAAGGGGATCTTATTTTATTTTTTAAAATCTTCCATAACAATTGCTTAAGGAAAAGGACCAAGTATGTCCCAAAAATTGCCAAAAGTTACCAAATTACCATAAAGAATGTCAGCCATGTTTGAAGATATTTCATGGAGTAACAACAAGGTCTCAGAAGGAAGTTTTCAGGTATGGATGTAAATAGGTAGCCTACACGCAGGCTGGGAGGCTGGAGCTGGGGAATCACGTCTACTCAGGCACAGAAGTGGTACCTGCCACCCAAGTACAATCAATCCACGATAAATAAGTCATTTGCTTAATTAAAAATAAGCATTTGAGGGATACTGATGACAAACATGTTTGATTAAGTTAAAGGCTTATGGCAATATAAGACATTTGCTACTTATAGATAAGCTGCACATGTATATCCAATGATATTCTGAAAAAAAAAAAATCAATATACCAAATTTCAAGTAGCTCATGAATTGTCTAACAGACAGATTTCAAGCACTAACTGTGAATCTCCAGCTAGCTGCAGTATTGCTAGTGAGATCCTTGTGGCATTAAGGAAGTTTTACTCACTGATTGAGGACATCAGTATGACAAAAACTAGCAGATCAAGAGACTGATGTGTGGTTGGACAACAGTGTTGGAGATCAGTTACTCCCTCCCCTGACAAGCAGGATACTGTCAAACAATACTCTTTAATSAGCCACTGTAAAGTCGTATCTGCAGAACTGCAGAGGCAGGTACAGCAGTTTTTCTAGGTTAGTTTTGCAAGCACCTGAATCTATAATAGGAGCATCATACACTGCCTGACGAACTCAGTCAGAAAACACAGACAATATTTTCTGTGGAAAATAAGTAAAGGAATACAAACAAGCACACGCCACCAGCATGAATCTTGTCCACTTCTGAGATATTGGGAAACAAAACAACAAAACAACAAAAAAAMCCCCAGAGACAGTTCAGACAAGCAATAGGTGAAAAGCAGTAAAGCAGTTCCAGCTTTTTTCACTTTCAAATCTTATTTTTCCTCCCAGGGAGTAGTTAAAATACAGTGTGTGTTACAATTATAAGCAAGAATAAGGAAACAAGCGTATTACGACTTCCAAGCAAGGAGAAGTTGAAACTGGTGGGTGGAATAAATTATGCATCCTAGCTGGATCTGAAGTAAGGTCCCAAAGAATATCACTGCTTGAAGGTATTATATGAAGATTATCTTACAAATATTCCTGTTAATATTCAAACAACTTAGCTATTAAGAGCACAGGGACTACTGAAAAGTTAAATGGTCTGTTGGTTATGTAGGCAGTCCGACGGAAAGCCTTGCTGGTCACTTCTGCACTAACAGTGTACTTATTTATAAATTCCTTGAATCTATTCTGTTATCTGGTTGCTTAACTCATGTTGACAAAGCAGTTACTAATACTCAAGTCATTATGAGTCTAATTTTAGAGAGAAATGAGCTAGGACTGAGTATAGGACTGAATTCAAAAGATTCTCTATATTTATTTGGTACTCAGTAGTATCTTTAAATTGATTTTTCCTGCCACAAAGGATTAAGAGAGATTAATTCATCTCTTTGCACATCATGTAAACATTCATTATAAGTAATTTTCTAATTAGTCTTTTAAAAAGGTTATCAGGATAGTGAATACATAGAACAAATGCAGAAATCCCTACTTTTAAATAAGATTTTGCAGGTCAAACAAAGTGATACACTTCAAGTATGCTCGAATTACATCCGAAAAGTCCAGCAGCTTTGGATTCACTTTAAGAAGCCAGGAGCTTCTTAACCACCGTGTCAAAAATGAAACAAAGCAAAGAGCTTCACGCTCCGGCTCTCAAACACTTTCAGCCAGCTTCATCTTAGATAACAAGCACATTGTGCACAAGAAAAGCTTAAAAAGTGTGGAAGGATGCACTGATATTATTCTGTTTAGGTTTGGGAAGGTTATATATGTGATCTCACTGCCCCATGGTCTCCAAGTGCACTAAAGGTACAGAGGAAACTTAGTGGCCATTGCCACTGCTCAAACAAGCAGCCTGGGCACAGAAATCATCGTATTAAAGTAATTAATGCTTTCCMCCATCCCCAAGGGCAGAACCAGGTACTGACATGTCCCTATTCTTCCCTTAGGCTGAAGCTCTATGGGGAGGCAGCAAGCCTTGGAAGTGTTCTGCCCACTGCCACACAGAGCCCCTATTGCCACCTCAAGCAATTGCTGCATGGGGAGCATGAAGCACTGCAAAGGTGCGGGTGCTGGAGAGGGTTCCTGTGTGACACGGTTAGCTGGAAAGCAGGTTGACCTTTTGCTGCAAGGCTTTAGTTTTTCCTAAGATGCTGCAACACATTTTTCAGTCTGAGACAGACCGCATATGCATTGATCCTTTTTGACTAGACATGCCTATTGCTTAAATAAGCGAGTAGTTTGCTCTTCAAAGTGATTCTTCCTGCCTCAATCACAGGCGAGTCCAAGCACCAACAAATTATTCCCTCCTCTCCTTCAGCTTTTGCACAGCCCAGCTCTCCTTCCCTCCCTACTAGTTTTAAGACCAAGCTCATGGCATCCACCTGCACACGGAAGCCACAGCAGGGAAGAGCTCTGCATGTAGCAGGTCATCACCCACCTCAGCAGTTTTGGTTTATTTCTCTCCCTCCTCTCTAGCGAGTCAACATGCTTGCTTCAAGAAAACGTAAAAGGCAGAAGGTCTTAAGAAAGCATATATCACCTCCTTAAATATTATTGCTCTTTTTCTGTTTTAAAACCTATTCATTGCACTATTTCAATAATTAAGTTGGAAAGACTTAATTGCATGGACAAGCTTATGAATCCAGGCACTGCACCAAGGAGAATAAGAAAACCCAAAGAAGCAGCATTGRAATTTGGAACAGTTTTAAACACGGTGCACTTAAAAACACAGAGAAGCTTCATCACTGCTACAGCTCCTGAACTAAAAGTAAGAAATCTGGAAACACAAAGTCAAATGCGACACTGCTGCTTCTATATATCAGCTGGTAATTAAAAGAAATGCTGCTCTACAGCAGTGAGGCATCACTGAGCGTGTAAGGCCATTCAAAATACTCTTACATGCCAGAAAAAAAGAATGTATTTACCAAAGGGCCAAACGCACGACAGTTATCTAAATGTACTTTTTACCCAGTCATTCTCTAAGTGCTCTCCCGTCACCACTTCATCCTTGAGGACATAATCCAGACCAACATGAAGTTCAGTTCTGCCAGCCAAAYGAAAGCAGTCAAAATTTACATGTCTGAACTTACATGTATGTTTTTTCTCATAAGTGTATGCAAATATGCTAAAAGTTGAGATCTCCATTTTTGTTTTAAGGTATTATATCAAAGAAAGATCAACTATTCAATGTGAACCAGAATTGCACAGTCGTTCCCACCTGTTTTTCTTCACTGAAATACTTTTAAGCAAGAAAAACAAGACAATTTGAACAGCTAGCATTCCGCATTAAGCAATGTTTACAAGTCAGTAAAGCCAATGTGTAAAATGATCTGAAAGTCACCTTCAGTTATGGGAAGAACTGTCGTTTTCCTGCTTGTTTGTGCACGGCAAGGTTGCCCAGTATCACACAAACTATAACACACTGCACTGCTCTCAAGTACAACTGAAGCAAAAAAAACCCTACTCGTTTTGTAGRCATCGAGGTTTTTTCTTTGTTTTTAATAGCAGATGACTAAACGATCAGGAAAAGAAAACACACACACACACACACTAAAACCRCTTCTAGAATATCCTGCCATTTAGAAAGGTACATTAAAAAAAAAAAAAAAAAAAGCCACCCACACCTCATTAGATTACGGGTTGGTTATTTCTGCATATATAAATTATTATGTTCTCTTGCATCTTAGGTTTACAGGTTGTAAAATCAAATTTCTTTTCTTTTTTTTTTTTCTTTTTTTTTTTTTTTTTTTGGTCTTATGCAGAGTCTGCTACATGTGTCGGAAACATTTAATCTTTCTCAGCAATACCTCTCCTAAAGAATGAGCTAGACAAGTACAGGAGGCTTAGAACAAGCAAAAGGCAACACCGTAACTTAATTTTGTTATTTGAGTGTCCAGAGAAGGGGCAGAAAAAAAAAGAAAGAACAACTTGTTACAGAATACCTTACRCTTGCTCTGTTCTTGTGGGGGTTTAAACCTATGAGATGTGCCAGTTTAATATTCAACCAATATTATTCATTCAGTTCTTGAACACTGAAGTTTTCCCACCTGAACTTCTATGGGGATGGCTCTACCACGTTTTACAAGAATTCATTGGKTTTTTTGTGTCTATATTATTATACCTCAAAAGGCATTAGCTGAAATAGGACAACAACATGAATTCAAGTATGTGAAAAACCAGTGCGAGTTTCACTGAAGAATAACGCACCTTGCTTTTGTTGTAGCTTAGATCTCAATGTGTGTGGTGTTCAGGAAAATAAAGATGGTCTTYATGACTATTCACTGCATAAAATCAGGCATTTTACATTTGTGTCTGGATCCAGAAGACCTGACGCTCCATAATTAGAGAATTACAGCATAACAGGGAGGAAAATGCCTCTAGCAATGATCATAACAACTTTAAACAAAACATTGAGCTCCTCGGTATAAAGCATCCTTGCTTGGAAGAATAAAGAACCATGCTCATCCACACTTTCAACAGTTTAACATAGCCTTCATTCCTCATGATGGAAAAATAGAGGGTTTTTTGTTTTATTTTTTACCAACTTTAATCCACATATGACAAAAAAATTAAATGCAGAGTATATTGCATGCAGCAGAAGGAGAATAACTGAAAAATAGGCGAGGGAGGGGAAATACTACCTGCAAAAAGCAGAAACTCTATATATGGTTAGATTGGTCTTGCAGGTATGTTCTAGCCCACTACTTTTCTCCATTGTGGGCACTAARCCAAATCACTGAGGGAGTATTTTCCTTTTCTGCACCTCTAAAGCAGAATTAGCTTGAAGGGACTGCTGTCACCTATCTTAGAGCAAATGAAGGATATTTCCTTTCTCATTACTTCAAATTAAGATGATTTGAAAAATATAAAGTTTGAAAATAAGCTYTGAATTTGAAAAGGTTTGAGAAAATTGCTTTCTATTTTTAAATGTTTATACAAGCTTCAAAATGTACCCATTCCCACATGATGTAAATTCTTGGCTAAAACAAAGTTAAAAACCGTCAGCACAATATTTAAAATGATCTGACTTTGATGTGCTCCCGTAACGGTATTTTGGAAAAGAATAATTTTTTATTCTTGATACTTAACATTCAATTAGACATAAGCGGAATTTAATTYTTTAAACTTAGCTTTAAAAACAAACAAATATAGAATACTAGATTATGAGGAAGCAAGTCAAGCTTGGCTTCAAAGACATCTTATCAGCTCACATCTTTCACTACAGGTGATTAATGTTACGTCTTACGTCTACAGCCTTAACACATTTTTCCTTAGATTTTTTTCATGCTTTACATGCAAACACAGAAAAGCAGAGAGAGCCCCTGCCCATCCCCCGCAATCAAAAAAGTCCTCCCCCTTAACCATTACTTATCTATTCTAGCTCCATAGAGCACGTCCTTCCCGTTCCACACAGTTTACCCAGAGAGGCAAATAGCTCAAGCCCTTAAGCTTGTGCATGTAAGGAGTGCTACATGCGCAGGTAAGGAGGGCTACAGGGGTAATATCCAATGTGGCTAACTGGTCTGCTGSACATTCTCATGTGCTTTGGGAAAAGTGGGAATATCACATATATAGCACGTGTACGAGGCTGCATTTCCTCAACGCTCTGCAATTCTGGATATTAAGTTWAAAAAAAGCAGAGGCGGGGGGAGGCAGGAAACAATCCCTGAAAAAAAACAAACCAAAACAACCAGACTTACTGGTCTGTGGTATTTCTGGCCGTAATATGAAACACMCTCAAAGTTGTGTCAGACAGTTACAGGTAGTGGAGCAGTAAGACCAGGCTTCTGCCCAATGAATTAAAGGTATGTTGTTTACTGTAGTACACCAAATGCCAGGAGAACGATGCAAAGCAGTTTACCTTAACTACAACTGAGCAATCTTAACTAACTACTRAAGAACATTTTTATTACAAACAATTTAAGGAATAGCTACTGAGACATTTTTCATCTCTTGAAACAGATTTGTGTCTTTGATGGAAAGATGGAGAGCTTTAGAGTTCTTTTGGACTGTGGTACTGCTCTACTGCTGAATAACATAYGCTACATTTTACTTTGCATAACTCACCCAGCACCTGTGACAAAAAGAGGCTCTTGCTAGRCATTACCAAAGACAAACATACAAGATCAAAACCAGACAGAACTTCAGGAAAATAAGACTTCCTCAGCACAGAAAGGCAACTCAGATATTTTGATCCCTCCTATGGAGAGACAAGTGCTACATTACTTGCACCACTGTTCTCTACTATTATTGAATTCCCTATTCCAACCATTTCCAGGTCATCTGGAAACGAMAAAACACTTGCAGAATGTTTTCAAGAATGGCTATGGAGTAAGTTAGAATTGGGAAGCAGAGGGAGGGCTCCCCCTGCCCAGCTCAGCCGTGAACACGAGTGGATTATGCACCTGATTCCTAATGATGCAAAGTTCAGATTGCRTAAGCAGTAGCTGCACAATCCATCTTTGYRCAGCTGTTAGAGCTTCCTAACATCRCTCTATTTAAGCAAAGTTAACCAGAGAACACAAGTGAGCTCAGACAACCAAATAAAGGCTGAATACARACAGTCACCTACATTAAAAAAGTGTCCTAAATTGAAGACCACTTTTAGCACACTTTAAAAATTAAGAACGAAATCCAACACTTCCTGATGACTTTTGCTCATCAGTTACCTCATATGAGATGAGTATTCATACAATCCTTCATATAACGCTACAAATTACAATACAGGCACAACAGCAGACAGAAAGAGAATGGAATACCTTTCCAAAATAAAAGTTATTTGCTCCATTACATTGATCAGTATTTGCAGCCCATTAGCTCAAAGTCCTGAAAAYTTCCCTACTGTGTCCATGCTACAATTATCTGCTGTAGGAATCCTAAAAATCTGTCAGCCCAGAACAAGAACTCGTTTTTGCAAAGCCAAGACGTGGGTACCCAGGAGGCAGCGAATTACCCTGCAATGTAAGCGACAGTGCCCAGCCCAGACACAGCCCAGGGCATCGCTCTAGTGGTGGCAGAAACACCCCACAAAGCATCTTAGCACATCAAATTAAACTAACTACAGATACCTACCACTAAGGAAGAACTGACCCTATTTAAAAGTGAGAGTTCAAGTTGTCTTTAAAGAGGCTTCATGGAGTTTAATACTCAGGCTGGTTCTGGGAAGATAAACGCAAGGGTTGGCTGATGGCATTTGCTGATGTACTTAGATATGGGTTGTAACTTTTTAAGCTGGGAGTCACTCTCAAAGCAGAAATCCATTTTGCGACACAACTTAATAACAGCAACCAGCAATAGCAAGAGCCTGGGGRAGAAGGTTTTTAAAAAAAAAAAAAGTTAAATTGTTTAAAATTGTCTTGTAGAGCCTTGAGTTTGCAGTATGATCTGCTCAGTGATCTGCTATGTGGGAACTTCCCAAGCTTGACATAGCATGTTGACTTTGGCTTCTTTGAATTAAACTGAGAGGTGTTTCTTTACGTTTTATAGATTTTCTGTGTCAACATTATCAAACATCTAAATATCACTATYAACTCAAATACCATGTAAATAACCACAAGTTCTGTCAGGTGAAGAAAATCATTATCTTCATTCTCTCTCAATCTCCATCATTACTTTCAGTTTCTGTTGAGCAGAAACTTTCACTTTAAATACTTTCAGTTTCAGTTTAATAGAGAAGTACAGAAGAATTAATCCTGTTTGAGAAAGTCATGAAAAATTAGTAAGGTTTCTAAAAAGGAAGAAATGGGAGTCGGAAGATACTGGAAGACAATCTAGGAGTAACATTTTTTTTGAAAGACATTACAAAAAAAAAAAGTAAAATAAGATAAGAAATTGTCTGAATTCACACGTCACCTTCAGCTTAACTGAACTTTACATATTAAACTGCACTACTACATTATACTACTGTACCTCTCAATTATACCACGATGGCTAGTATTTATCTAAAGCCAAACCCTGGTCACCTCACTTACTCCCAAAATAGTTTGAAGTGCAAGAATAGAAGCTAAAAATTTAAATTGGTTCCATACAAGATTTGTAATGTTTGCATCATTCCTAGGAAATCACCAGCAAGAAACTGTGTTGGTTATTAACTGTGATGGTGTTTGTTATTTTCTGAGAAAAACAAACGAACAAACAATCCCCTCGAAACCTAAGAACAAATGCAACACTCCAAAAAATCAAAACACAAGACATAAAACAAAGCCTGTAGATCTGTGAAACAGGTATGAATGCTGAAGAAAATGATCATGTCATGGTTAGCAAAAATACCCAAAAGGATTCTGCAGAGATTTACATTTTCTCTTTAAAAAATAAATGACAGAAGAAAGAAAACAGAGAAAAAATCCTGTGCACAAGACCAAAGGCAAGGTTCCAGCTGTCTCTCCTCTTTTTAAAATGGACTCTAAACAAGAAACAATCAGCCACAATTGAAAACAAGTTTCCATTTTATGTCACCAAAACAAATAAAATGGCATTTGCTATTATTCCAGTACAAGCTAGTGCACCAGCACAGCCACTGCCTATAGGCACACCTATAAGTATCTAACATAGAAGGATCTATTAAGGCATATCTCATATATAGACACCTAGAGTACAGTCAGCCTCACAGCACGCCCCCTTTAACTAATTCTTGGTAATGACAAAACATACCAAGTGCTTCCAAATGTAGGTTAGTGGGGAGCCCAGCCACACGTGAAGCCCAAGACGCTGCAGGGAGGAAGCAGCGACAAGCAGGGAGGGGGTCAGGGAGGGCTTCTATACCCAGCTGGGAAAGCTGCACTAGAAAAGTCTTTAAGAATTCATGATGTCTAAGCAATTTTGTGAAAGAGCTGATCACAAAGCTGACTGTTCTCATTTGATATCATAAAAGGAGAATTATTGTGGAAAATATTACAGCGTCTTTTAGGGAAAGGTCATTTTCAAGTGTTTATAGAGGGAAACTTCTAATGTAACACTTAGTGATGCTAGAGATTACTAGTATTTCTACATGAGTGTATTTATTTTGCATATGCTTTATATCTGCATAATACTAGAAGTTCCTTAAAACATGGCTTGGATTTTTCCTCTCGACTTGCTTCTGTTCACACACACGAACTCTTTCACTCTTTCTCTCTGCCCCCATATAGCCTTATTCATCACAGAGAGGCAAAAATACTTGAGACAAACAATAACAAACCAAAATGAAGCTATTCTTTGCAAGCTTCCATTAAAGAAAAACAAGAAAGAACCCTGTTGCTCAACTTTGTTTATTCTGCTATCACTGCATTCCCCATTTCCCTTCTGCTATGCATTTCCTCCATGTTAGTCCACAAAAAAATTTCCTCCTCTTACTAGCAGAGGTATGTGTTYGCATCCACTCTGTCAGGAAGATCTTAGAGATGGAGATCAAGGTATTTGCCACCAGAGCTGCTATAAAACACCAACATGAGAGTGTCCYTTGGAAGGGAAGACCTTTGCGCACATGAAGCGTGGGGCTCTTTGAAAGCGTTACCTTCTGAATGCAATTTTACTTTACTACTTCTCTGACTGTTTCTACTTCTGAAAATGTCTCTCTTATCTAGAGCAGACTGTGTCCAGGTTGGAAATGGCAACACAAAGCACCCGCGACCACATCCGGATCTCACGTTATTCACGTCAGGCCCYGGTCTGCCAGGGATGAAGCCCTCAGCCACGCGTCGAACACGATATTTGATCCAAACAGTCGCAGGAGCGCCCGGTTCCCTTTCAAGTGCTGAACAGCATAGCTGGTTTATTTTTTAAACAGCCTCGTTCCCACACAGGTGTTTACTGCTCCCGTTTACTATGACAACCASCCCTGTTTCCAAACACACAYACACAGACACACACAGAGCATCTCTCCGTCAGGCTCCTTTTGTTCAAGCAATTACATTGCTCTCTAGATGACCAGCCAGTCCTTGCCTTCTCATAGCCATGTTGGTAACGGCACGCTTTGAGGGACCGTGCCACGAGAAACCACTAAAATAAAGCTTKTCATCATTGTCTTTTTGATGGAATATAACGACTGAAGTTTTAGAGTCGAGCCTCAGAACAATTCAAGTACCAGAGGCAGYATTTTACCAGAGGTGTAATGCATCCTAGGGAGTAGGCATTAGACCTCCTTCCTCTTTCCTTCTACAGGCTGCACTGCCATTCTGCAAACTGGTATTTCATGGCTAACGCAGCCCCTGGTTTATTTTTAGAAGCGGAGCACTACAGTTCTGGCACACACTGCTTACACCTTTTGTGCACTGCCGTATTTCCTATTTTCTCCTCCCCTCATCCATCATGAGGAACGAAGGAAACCAATAACACAGAAACACAGCTTTGTAAATAAAGACGTATGACTACCCAAAATTCGGAATACACACAGGTAGGCAACAAAACTACGTACCACAGAATTTTACCAAAAATGTGCAAAGCAAGAAGCTAATGCGGAAGTAAATCAGTATTCGCACACTAGCAGAAATCAGGGATTTACAATCGCAGCTAAGAGGCCAAAAAAGCCCTGTGATTTGACCATTAGAAGAAAAAACAAAACCCTGCAGTATGGCTGTTCTGTTTCCTGCAGGAAATGAGATGCTTGTATTAGATACCCCTGTGGTTTTCATACTGTAAATGTATCAGCTGGTACAAAGCCTCTGGAGACGACTGTTAACTAATGCTTAGAAAGAGC